>JAGMWU010000268.1:0-41478 GCA_018697195.1 Certhia americana | reverse complement strand
CCCCTCCTTCTGACTCTTTCAGAAAACTCAACATTTCCTTCTGAATTCCCAGTTGTTTTTTAATGCTGCTAAGGCACACTCATGGCTTCTTTGGTATGGTTTGAAAGTGGGGAAGGCTCTTCTTCACTCATCCTCTCCAGACCTCACTGCCTATGGAATGTGACCCACTGGCTGGGATTTGCCCATCTGTGTGACTGCCATTTGAGGCAGAAAGGACAATGGCATTTGCAGCAATAACCAAAGGGGTGGTGGGGCAGCCCAAACACCCTGTGCAGATGCAGGCCTTCAGTGGTGACTGGAGAGCATTTGGGCTCCTGCCACTTGGATTTGTATCCCTGAGTGCAGTCTCTGGCTGCAGGAGAGTTTTGCTCAGCTGAGAAAGCCAAGATCAGTGAGGGAGCTCTGCAAGGTCTCCTGTGGTGCAGAGCTGTCAGTGAGTGTGAGGTGAGAGTGATCCCAGCCTTAGGCAGGGTGGAGCCCCAGCAGAGCCCTGGCAGAGCCCGGAGCAGCCTGAGCCTGGGCAGAGGCAGGCTGGAAGGAGAACCTTGGAGCTGCCAGAGGCAGCAGCCTGGCCCTGGGTGCCTCTTGCTGGCACCAGCTGAATGCTCTGCTCTCAGGCCTCAGAAAAACAAAATTCACCCTTCAGAATTTTTACAAGTTTAATAATAGTAATAGTATTAGTCATAATATTGAGATAAAAAAGGGACAATTTCAGCACTGGGGTGCCTTTGACAGACAGCCAAAGAGCACAAAGGCACTTGAAATCAAAATCTCTATATACAGGTACATTGCTGGGATTGCATGCATATTCATTAGCTCATAGATTATTAAAACATTCTTGGGAGTTTTTGATGTTACAGTGGATGGTTTTGTTTGATTTTTCCCATTTTTTCTTATCTGTAGGACATCAAATAATTTTATTTCTTCCCATGATTTAATTCCTGCTGTTTCACACTCCTCTTGAGAAGAGAAAATAACGAGTTCCCCTCCCATCCTCTCTGGTGCTCTGTTTTGTGTCACTGTTATCACTCAGACTGGTCAATTAATGATCTCTCTTTTAGTTACACAAGAGCTTTTTCACATCTTATGTTTTGTTAAGGTCTATACATCATGTTACCATTTCTATAAGTGATACATAGATATTATATCCATTACACTATTTCTAAAAGCAGTACTAAAAGTACTTAAATTGTGAGATTATGTTATATTAACAAGCAGCTAAAAAGGAGTTATAATGTATATCATATCTAAATATTTCTGATCAATCACAAGATGCAAAAGTCAATACATAAATGGGAAAGCCAACATTATTTAGTCATTTTTCACACTGCCCAGCTTTGGTCTGGGCTCTGTGCCTGGAGCAGGAGCAGCTGTGCAGACCAAGGCTGCAGCAGGGAAATGCAGGGCTGCTGCAGGATGGGCAGGGGCAGGGAATTGCAGCAGACACAGCAGCTTGCAAGGAGCTCTGGTGTCATACTGGGTGGGACTGGGATGACACTGAGGGGTTCTGGGGTCATACTGGGAGTGACCAGGAGCATGCTGAGGGCAGGTGGGACCATGTTGGGGACAACTGGGATATACTGGGAGCAACTGGGACTGCACTGAGGGTGACTGGGAGTGGCTGTGGCTGGGATGGTGCTGGGGCTCCCCAGGATTGTGCCAAGGCTTTGTGACATCACAGGATAGATGTGTGACATCATAGGGGGTTGTGTGACATCACAGGGAGAAGATGTGACATCACAGGGAGGCTGTGTGACATCATAGGGGGCTGTGTGACATCACAGGTGGCTCTGTAGCATCACAGCGATGATGTGTGGAATCACATGGAGGATGTGTGACATCACAGGGTAGAAGTGTGACATCATGCGGTCTGTGACATCACAGAGGGATGGAATATCACTGCGACACTGTGTGACATCACAGGAATGGTGTGATATCACAGGAGGTTGTGTGACATCACAGTGAGGCTTTGTGACATCACATGGAACTTGTGTGACATCACAGATGACTGTATGACATGCCAGGGGCTGTGTGGTGTCACTGGGGAGGTCACTCCACCCCAGCCTCCCCCCACAGCTCCCCCCTCACAGTCCAACCCTGCTCCTGCACATTGGGGTCCCCTGTCCCCCCAGGTCCCCCCTGCCCCCGGTGCCACAGCTTCCCCCAGAGGATGTTCCACGAGATCAACCCCAGAGCCTGACACAGGCACGGGGGGACAGGGCCCTGCAGGGTGGGACAGGGGGACAGGGAACCCCTGGCAGCTGTTCCCATCAACAGTAACAACAAAGCCAGAGCCGGGCCCAGGGTCCTCACACCTGTTACCAAGGAGGGGCTGAGAGAGCTTAAAAATTCCCAGCAAGGGATCAGCAAAACCAGATGGTAATATTAAGCGGAAAGCCAGGACAAAATCTTTGGGCCAAGAGTCACTCGGCCCTGATTGGGCACTTCAGGCACAGCAAGTGAAACAAAGCAACAACAAAACCCAAATCAAATCCAGCCGCAATCAAACCAGAAATGAACCCAGAACTGTCCGTGTGCGTGTGTGTGTGACAAAAGGACAGTAAATAGATAAAAGATATAAAAAGATAAAAGGATAAAAGAAATATGGCCTAAAAGCATAACAGAGCTCAAACTTTACCAGGTTTAACTTATACCAAAACCTTAACTGATACCTTAAACGTCACAATTTAGCAAAAGAACAGCACATAACAGTATCTACGCTAACATATAAATTGACTTAGCAATTTAACATAGGAATCACAGTTGTATTTAATTTATAACTTGTATTAAACATAAAAATTTAGGAAAAGAACAACTCTTAGCACCATTTGACTTAGCTTATACCTCATGACTTATCCCTTTTTACAGTTCCTGACTGACTCAGATATCCCAGGCACTCAAACCCCTCCTAGAGCAGCATTTCTGCCACATGTGCCAGGGCACAGGCACTCGTGTGTGCACACACACAGACAGAGTCAGTGCAGGGGAGCTGTGAGAAATTCCCCTGCAGGGCAGGGAAATGCTCCCTGCGGATGCTTTGGCATCTCCCCAGCAGGTGAAGGGTTGATCCCCGAGGAGTGGGGGGATCAGCCCAGGCTCCGTCACTGTTCGGGGATGCCCCGAGTGCAGCACACGGGAGAGTTCCCGGCTGGCAGAGGCCCCGCTCAGAGGGAGGGCGCTGGCCCAGGAGAGCTCCAAGGGGCTCCTTTGGCAGTGCTGTTGGCAGGAAAGCCCCAAGAGAGGGGCTTTAGGCACAGCAATGTTCCATCCTGGAACATCCACACTGGGCATCAACAGCTTTCTTTGGCAGGCTGAGAACAGGGATGTTGTGCCCCTGAGGGAACACAAACAGTTCCCAGGGCTGCTCCTCAAGAACCCAGGAGCTCGTTGGGCAGCAGCAGTGCCTGGCAGCAGACAGTGTTTGGGATGGGCTCCAGAGGAGCTGAGCCCAGGGGCTGTTGGCCAAGGCCGAGGCACAAGGAGCATTTCTCAGCTGTCAGGGTGTCCTGAGAAGGGCACGGGGGAATGAACCAGCACAGGGCCCGTGGAACCGAGGGACCATTGTGACACTGAAGGGCCTTGTGACACCAAGGAACCAGTGTGACGCTGGGGGGCCTCATGGTACCATGGAGACCACTGTGGCATTGCTGGGTCTAATGGAAACAGGGGACCATACTGCTGCTGTGTGGCTCCATGGAATGTTGGGATCATTGTGATACTGAGAAGCCCCACCAAACCAAGGGTCCATTGTGACACTGTAGGGCCTCAAGGAACCATGGAGACCATTGAGACACTTGGGGGCTGCGGCTGACAAATGTCCTGGCCCCCTGCCTGCTCTGTGCCTGCCCCCAAGGGCACACAGCAGCCTCCTCTCTGGGGCACTTGCCTGTTTTCAGTGCCTGCCACAGGCGCTGGCCCTGCCCCACAAGGCCTGGGCTGAGTGCTGCCCCTGCACGCTCTGCCAGGCTGAGATGGACACTGATGGTTTCTGTGCCAGGCTCTCTGAGGCCAGCCCAGCTCCCTGCCAGCTGTGCCAGCTGCCCTGAGCTCTGTGCAGCACCCAGGGCCTGTGGCCAGCACAGCCCAGCCGGCTCTGGCCCCACAGCTCTGCTCAGGGCAGGGGGCTCTGGGCAGTGGCCCCACGGCCTCAGCCCCTGCCAAGGGCACAGCAGCAGCTGCAGCTCAGAGAGGGATCAGCCCCAACCATGGGGGAAGGAAGGGGCTTGGCCAAGGCAAAAGGAGGCTCCCTGTGTGCCCTGCTCCCCTGTGCCTGAGGTGCTGAGAGCTCTGCAGCCCCTGCTGCCATCCCATCTGCCCAGGCCAGCAAAACAGCCCCGGCCTTGGGGCCCTGCAGAGCTGCTCCTGCTCCAGGCACAGGGCCCATCCCAAAGCTGGAGCAGACACAAAGCTGTGCACATTTCTGTTCATTCCTGCTCTGACCGTGAGGGTTCCTCAGCCACTTGGAGGGTGATAATGAATTTTATACCTCCAGAGTCCTCTTCTTTCTTGAGCTCTTCAGTTCAGGAACTCAGTGATGGAGGCTCATCAGCATTTGTTCAAAGTACACAAACAAGAAAGGCCCTAGGAATAATTTTGCAATATTTCTGTGGGTAATTAGACATATTTCAGAAGTGTTTTAAAATGAATTTACGATATTCAAAACAATGCAGAGAGAACAGTTTACTCCTGTTTTCTTTTCTTCTACATAGGTCCATGTCACCAATGTGCAATTGATATTGACACCCAGCACCTTCTAATGCAGTCTGAATAGATCTGAAAACAAATTCCCATCATGGCTGACAATCAATCAATCAATCACACTTTTTCTTTACCCTCTCTACACCATATCCCTCATGCCAGCCCTGGAACTACTATGGATCAGGAGCAGTGTGGGCAGCAGGAGCAGGGCAGGGATTCTTCCCCTGTGCTGGGCACTGCTTGGGCAGCACCTCGAGTGCTCTGTCCAGTTCTGGGCCCCCCAATTTCAGAAGGACATGGAGGGGCTGGAGCGTTTCCAGAGAAGAGCACCAAGGCTGGTGAGGGGTCAGGAGCACAAGTGCTGTGAAGAGTGGCTGAGGGAGCTGGGGTTGTTTATCCTGGAGAAGAGGAAGCTCGGGGCAGACCTCATCAATCTCGACAACTCCCAGACAGGAGAGTGCAGCCAGGTGGGGGTGGGGCTCTTTTCCCAGGGAACAGTGACAGCACAAGAAGACACAGCCTGAAGTTGCACCAGGGGAGGTTTAGGCTGGACATTAGGAAATATTCCTCACACAAAGGAGGATTGGAATGAGCTGCCGAGGGAGGTGAGAGAATCACCGTCCCTGGAAGTGTTTCAGGACAGCCTGGATGTGGCACTGAGTGCCATGGTCTGGGTGACAAGGTGGTGTTGGGTCCCAGCTTGGCCTTGATGCTCTCCAAGGTCTTTTGCAGACTGGTTGATTCTGGGATGATGGTGACCCTGCAGGGCCCTGGGGAAGCAAGGGGCCATTGTGACACTGTGGGGCCTGGTGGCACTAAGAGGACCATTGTGACACTGTGTGTGACATGGCAGCACAGAGCCCAGGGGCCACTGTGACACTGTGGGGCCTTGTGGCACCAAGGGACCATTGTGCCACTGCGGAACCAAGGAGAGCCTGGGAAGAGCCTGGGGATCAATGGAACCAAGGGGTCATTGTTCCATTGCAAGGACTCTGGGACTGAGGGGACCATTGTGACACTGGGGTGCCACATGGAACCAAGGGTCCCTGGTGACACTGCAGGATCTTGTGGAACCAGGGCTCCACTGTCACCCTGCCCCACCAAGGAATGCCTGGTGGCAGTCTGAAACCTGATGGAACCAAGAGGCCACTGTGACCCTGCAGGGCCTTGTGGGCCCATGCAGAGCATTGTGACAGAGCAGGACCTCGTGTCATGATGGGGCCATTGTGACCCTGCAGGGCCCCATGGAACCAAGGGGCCAGTGTTGCTGCTCAGGGACTTGTGGAATGAAGGAAACATGTTTGACACTGTGGTGTCCCTTGGCACCAAGAGGCCATTGTGAGCCTGTGGAACCAAGGAGAGCATTGCTGCACTGCCACACCTCATGCAACCAAGGATACATTGTGACCCTGCAGGGCCTTGGGGGACCAAGGCACCATTGTGACACTGCAGGGCCCAAGGATCCAAGGGACTTTGTGACACTGGGAGGCCTCATGGAATCCTGGAGACCATTGTGACACTCCAGGGCCTCATGGAACCACGGGCACACCAAGTTGTGTGGGAGTGTTGATGTGGTGGAGGGTAGGAGGGCTCTGCACAGGGCCCTGGCCAGGCTGGATCCAGGGCACAAATCCAACCAGGGGAGGTTTAACAAGTCCAAGGGCTGGGTCCTGCACTTTGGCCACAACAAGCCCTGCAGCATTCCAGGCTGGGGACAGAGTGTCTGGAGAGCAGGCAGGCAGAAAGGGACCTGTGGGCACTGATGGACAGCAGACTGGACATGAGGCAGCAGTGTGCCCAGGTGGGCAAGAAGGCCAATGGCTGCTGGCCTGGATCAGGGACAGTGTGGGCAGCAGGAGCAGGGCAGGGATTCCTTCCCTGTGTTGGGCAGTGCCTGGGCAGCACCTCGAGTGCTGTGTTCAGTTCTGGGCCCCCCAACTAGGGAAGGACATGGAGGGGCTGGAGTGTGTCCAGAGAAGGGCACCAAGGCTGGGGAGGAGTGTGGAGCACAATTGCTGTGAGGAGTGTCTGAGGGAGCTGGGGTTGTTTATCCTAGAGAAGAGGAGGCTCAGGGCAGATAAGGCAGTGTCAGAGCACAGGTTGGACTCGATGATCTCCAAGGTCTTTTCCAGCCTGGCTGATTCTGTGATTGTCTGGGGTGATGTCCTGAAACCCCTTGTATCATATGCAGGCTTAGCCTTGGGTGCCGTCCTGTTGAAGCGAAGGTAGCAGCAGGCCCAGGTCCCTGTAGCTTACCCTGCCAGTGCCCCCAGCCCAGTCCTGTCCGTGCGATCAGAGCCTGCGTGCAGCCCCCTCCTCAGTGCCCACAACAGGTGGGAGCCCCACAGCAGACAACAGCACCCAATGTTCCCCCCTGGTCCTTGGGCAAATGCTCTGGCAAGGCCTTCGTGCACAAGGCGACTGACAGAAGCCGCCTGCAGACAATTGCCTGCAGCAGCTGGATATGATCCGGTTACTGGTGCCCAGGTACGTTCCAATGTCTCAGCTGATGAACTGAACTGGGGGATGTTGTGCCAAGAGTAGGAACGTGCAACAGATAGTGGGCCTGTGTTGGGTCAGGGTGAAGTTAACGCGCGTTGTGGACAGAGGAAGGAAATTTGGGTGCCAGTAGGGAGTGAAGAAAGCCGAAGGTGACCAAGGAGAATGCTTGGTTCAAGTTTGGGGGTTTGTCATGCCCGGCCGGAGCCCTGTCTCTGAACAACAACGTCTGCAGGTGGCAGGCCGAAGCGAAAACGCCAAAGGCTTTTGGACAAAATTTGTTGTGGGGTTAGTGCGGAATAGTAGCAGGCCCATGGACTGTGAATATATGTTTCCGCTGGCATGGCGCCGCCCTGTGGTGTCCCACAGGTGCGTATGGCTTTGTGCTCCCAATCATGTTATGCTGGTTTGCCGACGCCAAGAGTCCTGTGGTTGGCTGGCCTGCTTGTGAATGGCATGCAAACAGGAAGGGTTAAAGAAACAATTGAGAATGGGCACTAAAATGTGACATTATGGGAACAATAATAATAAGTACACAAAGAAAAAGGACTGGAGAAATGACAACAACACAGATCAAAGATGACTGTTTATTAAAGTGATTGTACGGAGAACTGGTGAGCAGTTTTACTGTAACTTTCTGAAACCATACCTGTCATCAACTCCACACGGCACCTTGGACTCGCTGGTTCCGGCATGCTGTTAGGACGGCGGGTGGATTCAGGGCGTAGGGGAACCCACCGAGGTACAGTAACTTACGGGACAGGATCCAGGGATGGGGACAGACCATGGGTTGGGTCGTTCATGTTTGCAACAGAAATGCATGCTGAGGAACGAGGGGACAGCTACAGGGCACTTGAGGGAGCAGGTGTAAGCATGCTCTGTGTTCCTTTTTCCCTGCTCCAAAGGGGATCCATCAGCGAACACAGCCCTAATATGCTGCACAGGAGGAGAAACAATGACACAGAAAACAACAGAGTCTAACAAGGCCTGACTGTGCAATAAGCCCCAGGTCTTCTGAGTAAGATTTGGAGTCAGGATAGCTTGATGATCTGTTGGGATTTCGACAGAGAACCTGTCCCAGGCATTGCTGTAGGGCACAAGGTAAGGGAAATGATGTGGTCTGTTGTTGCGCATGAGCCTTGAGAAATGCACTGACCCGGGGGCAGCTGGCTTCATGTAGGCACAAGCTCTGCTGCCCATGAGGGGGTCCCGTAGTGCAGGATGTTGCAGATGGAGCACGTAGGGCGGTCTAGCACATGATGCAAGGAATAAATTCTGCGTGCGCATGAGAACACCACGACAAGCCTTGGGAATGGCACAGCATTTGATGAGAGTGTTGGTGGTTTTCCGAGGAATTGTGCCATGCGTTTGGGGACAATTGTGGTGCAGATGGTCAGGCACCAGGTCGGTGAGGGGCCAGTGAGCATACCTAAAAAACATGTGTGTTGCAGGTGGTGCCGGGCGCAATGGCTACGACTGCGCTGAATTAGGAGGCCGGTTGCCCAATGCAGCCCGAATGCCCTGAGAGTGGCAGGAAGTGCATTAGCTTCAGCTTCCGTGTGTCCTGCCAGTGCTAAATACATAATGAGAGTGGGCTGATTGAGCGGGGGCTGTTGGACATTTCCTGTTCTGTGGCATGGGATCTGTAACAAATGTAATGATGCATATTTGTTTTTGTAAGGACTTTTCAATATCCCGCAGCTCCGTGGCACTGGTTTCCTGTGCAGGCTCGGCTGCCTGGAGCTGTCCCTGGCCAGCATCCTGCTGTGCCCCCCTGTGGCCCGGGCTGGGCTCTTGCGAGTGCGCCAGACCCAGGTCCCCTCCTGGGGCTCAGCTTCTCGGCCCTGCCCCCCTCCCAGCACAGGTCATGCCCAGTGCACCTCTGCCTCTGCAGCTCTGATGGGCAACCAGAGCCACCCTGCTGAGGCTTGAAATTGACACTGATCTTCTATAAGGGACCTTGCTGATTCTGGCAATGCCCCTTGATTACATCTGATAGAAATTTTTTAATTTTTCTCACATTTGAACAGGTGATGAGAATATTTCTGTGCAATTTCCATCCAATCCAGAGCAGTACATTAAAAAAGCAGGATTTTCCCTTCTCTGCCGCCCTGCCCCCTGTGCCTTCATCTATGATATACCTGGAAATGGTTTGCACTTAAATGTCCATGCTGCAGAGCCGTGAACAAGGGGCAGCACCCGTTCCCTACACCACGAGAACACTTCCAACCTTCGCAGCTGTCTTCTGCCCAACGACCGACCTTGTCCCCAGTGCTGTCACAGCTGCCAGGCTGGCTGGGAGCTTTCCCTGGCATGCAGCATAGTCCCTGCCCCCAGCACAGCGCGCCTGGTCTTCATGACGCCTTCTGATGGCAGGACACCCCGGGTCCTCACCTGGATGCTGACGCACCAGATAGAATCAAGAATGTACGCACAATCTGTCTGGCACTGGATGGTGCAGCTGATTAGATCTCTGCAGTAGCGCAGCTTGCATTTGTCCTGCACCCAGAGGTTCCTGGCCAGGCTGGGCAGTGAATGGTTGTGCCCCAGTCCCTTCTGATCCTCTGCCAGCCCTGACTGATGGAAGCTCTCTGGTGCCTCGTGTATGCTGTCCCACGCTGGCTGAAACATGCATTGCCCAACCCGTGGCGTGCGTGGCAGAAGAGCTGCTCCCCAAGAAATGGTGTTTTTGAAGAGTCTGCGTTGGTTGCCAGCATCAACCCTCTGTTCGGCTGGAGCTCAACCCCGGGAGAGCACCAGGACTTTAATGAAACTTTGGGACTGTTGGTGCTGTTACAATCTACTCAGTCGCCCTCATAGTGTGATTAAAAACTTCTCAAGAAATCAAAGTTAATTTAAACACTGAAGTTTCTAGAACTTTTAAATGGCTACCTCTGATGGGCATACTGAGAAAGTTGTCCCCTGGTCCCTGGTAGAGCGGAACACTCGCAGGCATTTATGACATGGGTGGGGGACAACAAGGGACAGGTGTCCTCTGTGTCGAGCAACCTTGATTTTGGGTTTTCAGGAAGTGC
This sequence comes from Certhia americana, assembly GCA_018697195.1. Lineage (NCBI taxonomy): Eukaryota > Metazoa > Chordata > Aves > Passeriformes > Certhiidae > Certhia > Certhia americana. Next base: position 31,246 of record JAGMWU010000268.1, on the reverse strand, counting down.
AAAGGGCCAAGGCCGTGAGCCCAGCCCGGCCAGGTGCACATCCTTCCCTGCCCCCTCATTCTCAGGCTCTTTCCCGGGCACTGTCATTGGTGTGATTTGCTTCCAGAGGGCAGACCATTGTCCGCCCCTGTCAGGCGTGCTGAGCAGGACAAGGATGCAATGTATGCCCCAGGGCTGCCAGGGTTCGCCTTGTTCCTGGCTGGCCGGTCAGCCCGGGACAGCAGCCTGGCCTAAAGGCTGCAGGGCGTTGGCTCTGTCGGAGGGCTTGCGGCTGCTCTGCCACATGGCCTGTGCCCTCGGCAGCCCATGTCGTTGTCCTACGGTGTCCTGCCTGTGGCCTCTGTCCCCTGCAGGCTGTCCTCAATCCCCCGGCTGTGCCCCACCTGTCTGGGGCCCTGCCTTTGGCTGACAGCGTCTGCGTCCGGCCTCCCTGCCTGCAGCACACAGAGCCTTTGCTGCTCCACACTCCCTTTCTGGGGGACGGGCGTGTTGCACCAATCTGCCCTGGCAGGAAATTCCTTTCCCTCATGGCCGTCTGGACCGCATCAGTGCCGCTCGGCATTCATTTTTTTTCTTTCTCCAGGTGCTTTCTATTATGTCCAAAGGGATTCACTGTGTGGGGCGTGGAGCCTGGAACAGAGGCTAGACAGTGTTAAAGGAATAAAGTAGGTGTATATAAAAGGCCTTTGAAAGGATACATCTGGAGCAGTACAAGAGCCCGGCTGTGGTTACACCCCAGATGGACCCAAGATCGATGACCGGTCATGAGCTTTCACACCCCTATAAGTTTGGTCTATTTACTTATTGGTTCAATTGTCCAACCACAGCTTCAGATCTCGATGTCCCATTGTCCAGGTTTTCTCTCTTAAATTCCCCATTGTTTGCACCTTTTGGGCCCAAAGCTGCTGATGTCCCTTGTTCTCAGCCTGGAAAAGGATTGCCCTGTCCAAACCAGCAGAAAAGAGAACTTACCAACACCCCACATGAGGCTCAGAGCCACACGCCAAGACAGTAGAGAATCTGAAAAATAGGAAAACCCAAACTGAAGGCATTACCACCATCTCTGAAACCACCCTTCAATCCCACCCACGTCTCTCCTCTGCTGCCCTCAGTCTCCACCCCACACAGCACAGAGGCCCGAGGCGTCCAAACTCCATCTTGGGAGATCTTTGGGCCCACTCCAAGCTGTTGTAAAATGTAAACATTCAGCTCATAGTCTCATAAAATGATCAGTAGCCAAGGCTATACACAGCTGTCTGTCCTGGCAGCTTTTGGCTGGGTGCAATCCTTGCATAGACTGAATTTTGGAGGTAGAATCCCAATTTTGGCCATGGACACATTAACAAGAAAAACCGTTTCCACTGGAAGGAGAGCACTGAGTCCCAGTGTTTGATGAGACAGCCCTTGGGAGGCCAAGCCAGTCAGACCTGTCTCTCCTGACAGCTTTTATCTGTGAACAATCCTTGGATACACTGAATTTCAGAGGCCAGATCCTTTTTGAGCAATGGCCCCTTGACAATAGGAAAGAAGGAACAGAGCCCTGGTATTTCAGGTTCAGATGAGAGGTGACCACCAGAGTTCAGGGCCAGCCAGAGCTGTCTGTCCTGGCAGCTTTTGTCTGGCAGAAACCCTTCACATAGAGATTTTTTTAGGGGCAGTATCAATTTTGGCCATGGGTACCTGTAAAGACAGATGGTTCTTTTCCAAAGGAAGGAAAGCCCAGAGCCCCAGTGATCCAGGGGCAGATGAGAAGCAACCCTCGACATTCCAAGGTCAGCTGTCCCTGTCTGGCAGCCCATGGGAGGCCAATCCAGCCAGAGCTGTTCCATGTCCCCTTGGTTCCAGGAGGCCCCAGTGTCACAATGTTCTCCTTGCTCCTGCAGTGTCACAATGGCCCCGTGCTTCCATGAGGCTCTGCAGGGTCACAGTGGCCCTTTGGTTCCCTGGAGCCCCACAGTGTCACCATGGTCTCCAGGATTCCATGGGGCCTTGCAATGCCACAATGGTCTCCATGGATCCATGGTGCCCCACAGGATCCAAACGGCCCTTTGGCTCCACGAGGCCCTGGAATGCAGCGATGGCCTCTTGGTTCCACAAAGCCCTGCTGCTTCACACTGGGCCCTTGGGACCCTGCAGCCCAACAGAGCCACAGTGATGTCCTTGGTGCCACGAGGCCCCTCAGTGTCACAATGATACCGGGGATCTACAGTACCCTTCAGTGTCACAATGATCCCTTGTATCCCTGGTACCCTGTAGTGTCACAATGATCCCTTGGATCCCTGGTACCCTGCAGTGTCAGAATGGTCCCTTCACTTCACAATGTCCGAAAGTGTCACCATGCTTTCCACAGCAAGGAAAACACCGAGCACCCATGTTTCTGAGACTGATGAACAGCAGCCTCCAGAGGCCAAGGCAAGCCTGACTTTTCTGTCCTGGCAGGTTTGTTAGGGGGCAATCCTTGGATATATGGAATTTTAAATATGGATTCCTAATATTGCCCAAGGGCACATGGAGAGAAGGATGGTTCTTTTCCATAGCAAGGCAAGCATGGAGCCCCAGTGCTTCAGGGGCAGATGAGCAGTAGCCACCAGAGGCCAAGGCAAACCAGATCCATCTGTCGGCAGCTTTCATCTGGGAGCAACCCTTGGATATATGGAATTTTGGGGGCAGAATCCCAATTTCAGCCATGAGTGCTTGGATTGGAAGGCCAGTTCTTTCCCATAAGAAGGAGAGCACAGAGCCCCAATGTTTCAGGGAAAATTAGAGTTGACCACCAGAGGCAAAGGCAAATCAGGTCTGCCTGTCCTGGAAGCTCTTTTCCTCAGGAATAAACACTGGCATAGAGGGAATTTTGGAGAAGTACTAATTTTGGCCATGGATATGTGGGCAGGAAGGACAGTTCTTTTCCATAGGAAGGGCAGCACAGGGCCCCAGTGTTTGAAGGCAGGTCAGAGCTGGCTCGCATGAAGCCATGGGCAGCCAGACTTGTTAGTAATGGCAACCTTGGTCTGTCAGCAGTCCCTGAATTGAGAGAATTTTGGAGGTGAAATCCCATTTCAGCCATGGGCACCTGAATGAGAAGGACAGTTCTTTTCCATTGGAAGGAAAGCCCAGAGCCCCAGTGTTTCAGGGACACATGAGAAGAGGCCCTTGTCATGCCAAGGTCACTTGGGCCTGTCAGGCCAAGCTTAGCAGTGCTGTTCCCTGTTCCCTTGGATCCATGGGGCCCTGCAGTGTCACACTGACCCCTTGTTTCCATGGGGCCCTGCAATGTCACAGTGGTCCCTTTCTTCCATCAGGCCTTGCAGTGACCAAATGGTTCCCTTGGTTCCCTGGGACTGCACAATTACACAATGGCCCCTTGATTCCAGGAGGCCGCAGAGTGTCCCAATGGTCTCCGTGATTCCATAGAGTCCTTTAGTGTCCCAAGGGTGCCTTGGTTCTGTTGGGCTCCTCAGGATCACACTGGCCCCGTGGCTGCTCAAGGCCCAGCTGTGTCACACTGGCCCCTTGCTGCCATGGGGCCCCGCAGTGTCACAACTGTCCCTTGCTTCCAGGAGGCCTAGCAGTGTCACAATGGTCTCCTGGCTTCCACAGGCTCCTGCAGAGCCCCTGAATTCAACCAGGCCTTCAAGTGTCAGAATGGGCTCCAGTATTCCATGAAGCCCCACGGTGTCACATTTGGCCTTTGGTTCCATGGGGTCCCTCAGTGTCACATGAACCCTCAGTTCCATGGGGGCTGCAGTGTCACAATGGACTCCTTGGGTCAGCAGTGCCCTGGCAGGACGTCTACACCCCCCAGCACAGAGAGTTGGTGCAGAAAGAGAGAACCCGGGCTGAAAGGCACAGCAAGGGGCATCTCTGGCACCAAGAGGGCTCAGGCCTCAGCTAAGAATCAACATCTTAGTCTGGGAGCAGATGTGGGATGAGATAAAATAAATATCCTTGAGTGAGAGACAGTGTTTTACAAACTATAAAGGACACATGAGTAATCACAGAGACAGAAACCACTACATGCACACCCTGAAGGTGTAAAGGAGTTTGGACACAGATTCCATGGTTACTTCCCTGGGGATTGAGGGAAAGGATTGTAATGTGTGCCCCACCATGAACTGGGCAGTAAGATGATTTATTAAAATATGAATATCGATCTAATATTGATACCCAACTGTGATGGACAAAAGACTCTCTAACAGTTAAGTTAGAAAGTGTATGTTTATTGACCGCCAGGCAGCTGTGTGGGATAGCTCTCCAACACGCACTGCAGAGATCACAGGTAATTACAGAGCCTTTTATCCACAAGAATGTTGAATACACAGAATACAAATGCATATTCATACTCCTGTCACCTCCTCTTCTCCGCTTCGTATGCTAATTGACAAAAAGGCTATTGAGCATGCGTAGTTTGTTCTCTGAAATGAGTCTGGGGTCTTATGTGGGGAGTGGTCACCAAGAGGAGGAAGTAAAACTAGTCTTCCTCGTTCTAAACTTTCAACCTTTGATGGATACGTGATAAATGACTCCTTGGAGTTTCCTGTTCCCAAGACTGTTTCTAGAGATAGAGGGTCTGCAATCATCTTGTGTTTTTGGGGTCTATTGATCAATTCCCTTGTTTTTCGTTACAAGCCCAGCTTACACAAACATAAACTTGACAGGCAATGAGTTATTAGATCCGGGATAGCTTATCTAAAATCTGGTCTCTCTCTTAACCACCCTCTGAATTTTAACTGATTTCAGCAAAGCTTATTTTTCCCAGCTAAGTCAGCAATATCTTCAAAATTAGTGTCTCACCATGTCAGACATGGTGAGGCTGGGGGTGAGGAGCAGGTTGTCCAAACAGGGTCAGCCCTCAAGGGGCTCATCCTTCTGTGTGCCCACACCTCCTAAGGACACATTCAGCATCAAGAGCACCTGGGGAATGCCTCTGTCACACTTCTCTGAACTGAAAATTTTAAAAATATTCCCTCGACTACAACCAAAGTCATGAGGTGCACTTTGAAATCTTCCTCCTTAACACAACTCCAAACTGACTCCAATGAGCTGCACAAGCCCTGGAGATCTGAAGACAATGGAAGGAAGAGAAACAGCCCCCAAAGTCTTTCTGTATTTTAATGATCCCCAGGGTGGATTTGGGGCTGAGTGCAGCAGCCTCAGGCTCTGAGAGAAGGCTGAAGAAGCTGCTGAAGGAGTTAGAAGCCAAACTCCAAGTCCCTGGCAGCATCCCTGTCCCCGCTGAGGGCAGGGACTGCCAAAGGCTCCCCAGGGCTGGTGAGAGCAGCTCCTGGAGGCCAGGAGTGCAGGGAGCCAAAGGCTGTGGGCAGGGAACTGCAATGCTGAGCAAGCCCTGGGCTGGCTGGAGGCAGCAGAAAGGCCAAGCCCTGAGCCCAGGGCTGGCACAGCAGGGCCTGTCCCTCACGGGGGGCTCGAGGCTCTCTGTGGGGCAGGGGGATGTGAGGGGCAGGAAGGACAAATGGCATCAACCTGTGTGACACTGCAGAGCCTCGTGGAACCAAGGGGACAGGGGGACACTGTGGGAACTTGTGGCACCAAGGGGATCATTATGGCACTGCTGGGCCCATGGAACCAAGGGGCCAGGGTGACACTGTGGGGCCTCATGGAAACAAGAGGCCACTGTGAGCCTGCAGGGTTGGAACATCCCAGAACATTGAAATGCTGGGGGGAAACAAAGGTTCCTTTCCTGGAGTTTGGTGCACAGGAGAAACACCAACCAGATATTCTCAAGAGGTCAAAATGACACAAAATTTTACTGGCAAAGTACAGACAATCATGGAACTTTGGAAAAGGATTTCATAACACATCCAATTCAACATAAAATTCTTATCATAGCAGTAACTTCATTAACTTAGTGCATTTAAACTAGAAACCTTTAAACACTGAAGATATTGAGGTACCCAAAAATATTCCATACAAAGAGCATTAGAAGGAGAGGAAAGAGAGAAAGCGAGACAGAAAGACAGAAGCTCTCTAGAAAGACATGCATATGGATAACAACTGCTCGTGTTCCAGCGTGGGTGAGACACAAAGCCCAGGAGGAGGCAGGGTATGGACCATGGGCTGAGCTCCTGCTCCATGTTTTAAACACCTGGGCCTTTGTGGGCCTCTGCCCAGGTGTGACTGCCTATTGCTGTGGCAATCAGAGCCTGGGTTAGCCCTGCCCCACTGTGTGACTGAGGGACAGCTCATCCCAAGGGCTCTGGGGACATGGATCTCATCCAGCCTCTGACAGCGACCACGGTGACACTGTGGAACCTCCTGGAACCGTGGGTCAGTGTGACAATGTGGGTCCAAGGACACCACGGTGACACTGCAGGACCTCCTGGAACCGTGGGTCAGTGTGACAATGTGGGTCCAAGGACACCACGGTGATACTGCAGAACCTCCTGGAACCAAGGGGCCATGGTGACACTGTGGGGCCTCATGGAATCAAGGAGACCATTGTGAAACTCGGGGGCCCCAAGGAACCAAGGGTCCATGGTGACCTTGTGGAGCCCGCAGTGTCACGGAGGAGCCATTGTGAGACAGCAAGGGCGCGTGGAGCCCAGGGGCCATTGTGACACATCAGGGCTTTGTGGAACCATGAAGCCACTGTGACATTGCAAGGCCTCATGGAAGCACGGGGCCATTGTGACACTGCAGAAACCAGGGGGACATTGTGACACTGCAGAGACTCATGGAACCAAGGAGAGCATTGTGACACTGTGGGGTCCCACCAAACCAAGGGAACATGGAACAGGTCTGGCTGTCTGGGCCTCCTGGGGAACACCTGACAGCTCTGGCTGCCCTTGGCATGTCGAGGGCTGCTGCTCCTCTGTCCCTGGAGCACTGGGGCTCTGGGCTTTCCTTCCTATGACAGAGAACTGTCCTTCTCCTCCAGGGGCCCATGGCCAGAATTGGGATTCACCCTACAAATTTCCTTACAATGCAAAGATTGTTCCCAGATGAAATCTGCCAGGACAGACAGATCTGGCGGCCTTTGCCACTTGAGGGCCACCTCTCATCTGTCTTTGAAACAGTGGGACCATGTGCTTTTCTTTCTCATGGGAAAAAAACATCCATCTGTAACAGGCGCCCTTGACCAACATTGGGAATCTACCTCCAGAATTCTCTATATCCAAGGACAGCTCCCAGACAAAAGCTGCCAGGACTGACAAGTCTGGCTGGTCTTGGCTTCCTGAGGGCTGGCACTCATGTGCCTTTGAAACACTGGGGCTCTGTGCTTTCCATCCTAATGAAAAGAACTCTTCTTCATATACAGGTGCCCATGGACAGAATGGAGATTCCACCTCCAGAATACTTTGTGTCCAAAGACAGCCCCTAGAGGAAAGGTGCCAGGATAGACAGGTCTGGCAGGTTTGGCCTATGGGTGGCCACCTCTCATCTTCTTCCAAATCACTTGGACTTTGCACTTTCCTTTCCTATTGGAAGAAAATCCCTATTGACCAAGCACCCATGGCTAAAACTGGGATTCTACCTCCAAAACTCCGTACATCTAAGGATTGCTCCCAAGTGAAAGCTGCCATGATAGGCAGGTCTAGCTTCCCTTGGCCTCTTGGGGGCTGCCTCTCACCTGCTTTTGAAACACTGGGTCTTGGTGCTTTCCTTCAAATGGAAAAGAACCTTCCTTCTTCTCAATGTGTCTGTGGACAAAACTGAGATTCCTCCTCCCATATTTCATGTAGCCAAAGACTCCTCCATGACAAAAGCTGCCAGGACAAACAGGTCTGGCTGGCTTGGCCTCCCAGGAGCCTCCTCTCTGTTCTTCTGCCTTTGAAACACTTGGGCTCTGTGCTTTCCTTCCTATGGAAAAGAACTACCCTTATCTATGCAGAAATGCCTGAAATTGGGATTCCACCTCCAAAATTTCTTTATATCCAAGGGTTGCTGTCAGACAAAAGTGACCAGGACAGAGAGGTCTGGCTGGCCTAGGCCTCTGATGGCCGCCTTTTATCTGCCCCTCAAACACTGGTGTTCTGTGCTTTCCTTCCTGTGGAACAGAACCGTCCTTCTCCTCTGGGTGTCCATGTCTGACATTGGGATTCCCCCTCTAAAATTCCCTATATCCAAGGGTTGCTCCCAGGCACAATCTGCCAGTGCCATCAAGTGTGGCTGTCCTTGGCCTCTGGTGAGTGCCCCTGCAGCGCTGGGGCTGGGTTCTGTCCTTCCTGTGGAGATCCCTGTGACATGTGGGCACCTGCTGGAACCCAGGGGATCATTGTGACACCCCTGGAGCCCCTGAAACCAAGGGGCCCTGGGGACACAGCGGGGCTTGCTGCAACCAAGAGCCCCTTGTGACTCTGTGGGGACTGATGGAGCCATGGAGAGCATGGAGAGCCTGCAGGGCCTGGTGTGCCCAAGGGGGCATTATGGCACCTCAGGGCCTGCTGGGAGCCAGGGACCATTGGGACACTGTGGGGCCCCTGGAACCGAGGGAACATGGAACAGGTCTGTCTGTCTGGGCCTGCCAGGGGCCATCTGACAGGTGTGGCTGATGTTGGAATGTCAAGGTCTGCCTCTCATCAGCTCCTGCAGCACTGGGGCTCCGTGCTTTCCTTGCTATGGAAAAGAACTGTCAGTCTTTTCAGATGCCCTTTGCCAAAATTGGTACAGTCCCTAAAAAATTTCCTATATGCAAGGGTATTTCCCAGTAAAAGCCTTCCACCTCTGGCTAGCTTTGGCATTTCCTGGTCACCTTGCATCAGCCTCTGAAGCACAGGGGATCTGTGCCTTCCTTCCAGGGGAAAAGAACTGTCCTCCTTGTCCAAGCACCATGGACAAAATTGGGATTTGGCCTCCAAAATTCCATATATCCCAGAACTATTCCCACTGAAAATTACCTAGGGCAGACAGATCAGGCTGTCCCTGTCATCTGGTGATTTTCTTTGACTATAGGATGAATGTTTTAATGTGAAAACATTTTGGAAAGGGTCTAGAGATCTCCCAAGGTGAGGTTTGGAGGCCTCAGGCACATGACCACTATATAGGGACAAAGGAGCTCTGTGCTCTGTGGGGTGGAGACTGAGGGCAGCAGAGGAGAGCCATGAGAGTGTTTAAAGAGCAGTTTCAGAGATGAGGGATCCTTTTGACCTAAAAGAAAACAGCCTGAGAAAGGAAGAATTAATGGAAAGTGCAGCTGGGGAGGCACAGAGTGGAGAGCAGGAGAAAGGAATTTCCCTGGCAGGACAGGGCTGTGGTGCAACACGTCCCCCAGAAGGAGTGTGGAGCAGCCCAGGGCTCTGTGTGTGCAGGCAGAGGCAGGCAGGACGCAGAGCTGTCAGCAAAGGCAGGGCCCAACCAGGTGGGGCAGCTGGGGGATGAGGACAGCCTGCAGGGACAGAGGCACAGGGCACAGCCCTGACCTTGGGGCCCTGCAGAGATGCTCCTGCTCCAGGCACAGGGCCCATCCCAAAGCTGGGGCAGACACAAAGCTGTGCCCATTTCTGTTCATTCCTGCTCTGATGAGGATGAATCATCAGCCACTTGGAGGATGATGCTGAATTTTAATATTGCAGAGGTCTCCTCTTTCTTGAGCTTTTGAGTTCCAGAAATTCAGTGAGAAAAGCACATAAATATTTCTTCAATACACCTAAAGAAGAAAAGACTTTTGGAATATCCTCTGTTTTCAATTCTTCTGTGGTTAACTAGAAAGACTTCAGAAGTGTATTCTAAGTAAATATACTAAAACATTGCAGAGAGACCTCATCCCTCTCTACATCTTCCTGACAGGAGGGTGCAGCCAGGTGGGGGTCAGGCTCTTTTCCCAGGGAACAGTGACAGCACAAGAGGACACAGCATGATGCTGCACCAGAGGACATTCAGGCTGGACATTAGTAAATATTCTTCCCAGAAGGCTGATTGGGCATTGGAATGGGCTGCCCAGAGAGGTGGGGGAGTCACTGTTCCTGGAAGTGTTTCAGGACTCCCTGGATGTGGCACTGAGTGCCATGGTCTGGGTGACAAGGTGGTGTTGGGTCCCAGGTTGGCCTTGATGCTCTCCAAGTTCTTTTGCAGCCTGGATGATTCTGGGATGATTGAGACCCTTGCAAGGCCCTGGGGAAGCAAGGGGCCATTGTGACCCTGCAGGGCCTGGTGGCACTAAGAGGACCATGGTGACACTGTGTGACATGGCAGCACAGAGCCCAGGGGCCACTGTGACACTGTGGGGCTCCATGGAAGCAAGGAGTCCATTGTGACACTCTGGGTCCTGGTGGAACCACAGAGGCCACTGTGAGCCTGCAGGGCCTTGTGGCACCAAGGGGCCATTGTGCCACTGCGGAACCAAGGAGAGCCTGGGGAGAGCCTGGGGCCCAATGGAACCAAGGGGCCATTGTTCCATTGCAAGGACTCTTGGAACTGAGGGGACAATTGTGACACTGGGGTGCCCCATGGAACCAAGGGTCCCTGGTGACACTGTAGGATATTGTGGAACCAGGGCTCCACTGTCACCCTGCCCCACCAAGGAATTCCTGGTGGCACTCTGAGGCCTGATGGAACCCAGAGGCCACTGTGACCCTGCAGGGCCTTGTGGGAGCATGCAGAGCATTGTGACACAGCAGGACTTCGTGCCATGATGGGACCATTGTGACCCTGCAGGGCCCCGTGGAACCAAGGCGCCAGTGTTGCTGCTCAGGGACTTGTGGAATGAAGGAAACATGTTTGACACCGTGGTGCCCCTTGGCACCAAGAGGCCATTGTGACCCTGTGGAACCAAGGAGAGCATTGCTGCACTGCCAGACCTTATGGAACCAAGGATCCATTGTGACCCTGCAGGGCCTTGGGGGACCAAGGCACCATTGTGACACTGCAGGGCCCAAGGATCCAAGGGACTTTGTGACACCAAGGGGTGCCATGGAACCAAAGGGACCTTGTGACACTGGGAGGCCTCATGGAATCCTGGAGACCATTGGGACACTCCAGGGCCTCATGGAACTGTGGGGACACCAAGTTGTGTGGGAGTGTTGATGTGCTGGAGGGTAGGAGGGCTCTGCACAGGGCCCTGGCCAGGCTGGATCCAGGGCCCAAATCCAACCGGGGGAGGTTTAACAAGTCCAAGTGCCGGGTCCTGCACTTTGGCCACAACAAGCCCTGCAGCACTGCAGGCTGGGGACAGAGTGTCTGGAGAGCAGGCAGGCAGAAAGGGACCTGTGGGCACTGATGGACAGCCTGTCCCTGCTGCAGCCCCGGCACTGCCACCCCCAGGGCTGTGCCCGGCCCCGACAGCACTCAGGCCCTGCAGCAACACCAGGGCCAGCAGGGCAGCGGGGCAGGGCCACGGCAGCAGCACTGCCAACACCAAGTGCTGCTGCTCCTGGACACAGCTGCTGGCACAGCACTCATCTGCACACACCTCTGCACACAGACATTGCTGCTGCAGCTCCACAGAAGACAACCAAAGGGGCATCTCTGCAGAAAACTCTGCTGACACATCCTTTAGTGCCTTTAATGCCACCCAGAGTGCAGCCCCTCATTGACACCGTCTGTGGGCACAAGGGAGCGGGAGAGAAGCAATATGAGAAATGGCAAAAACCATAACATTTACTGTGCAAAATATTAAAGAAATAAAACAAATAAAAAGAACTTGAGAAATGAAACCAACAAGTAATATCAAAGATTACTTTTATTAAAGTGATTAACAGAAACTGGCCAGCAGTTTAATGTTTCTGAAAGCATCCAGTCATCAGTGTCCACAGTGCAGCCTTGAGCTCCTTGTTCCTCAGGCTGTAGATGAGGGGGTTCAGGGCTGGAGGCACCACCGAGTACAGAACTGACAGGGACAGATCCAGGGATGGAGAGGAGATGGAGGGGGGCTTCAGGTAGGCAAAAAAAACACTGCTGAGGAAGAGGGAGAGCACGGCCAGGTGAGGGAGGCAGGTAGAAAAGGCTTTGTGCCTTTGTCCCTGCTTAGAGGGGATTCTCAGTACAGCCCTGAAGATCTGCACATAGGAGAAAACAATGAACATAAAACAACCCAAAGTTAAACATGCATTAACAGCAAGAAGTCCAAGTTCCCTCAGGTAGGATTTGGAGCAGGAGAGCTTGAGGATCTGTGGGATATCACAGAAGAACTGGCCCAAGGCATTGCCATGGCACAGAGGCAGGGAAAATGTATTGGCTGTGTGCAGCAGAGTCACTGAGAAAGGCAGTGGCCCAGGCAGCTGCTGCCATGTGGGCACAAGCTCTGCTGCCCAGGAGGGTCCCGTAGTGCAGGGGTTTGCAGATGGACACGTAGCGGTCGTAGCACATGATGGTCAGCAGGGAAAACTCTGCTGCATAAAAGAAGAAAAGCAGAAAAACCTGTGCCACACATCCTGTGGAGGAGATGTTGGTGGTGTTCCAGAGGGAATTGTGCATGGCTTTGGGGACAGTGGTGCAGATGGAGCCCAGGTCGGTGAGGGCCAGGTGGAGCAGGAAGAAGAACATGGGGGTGTGCAGGTGGTGGCTGCAGGCTACGGCGCTGATGATGAGGCCGTTGGCCAGGAGGGCAGCCAGGGAGATGCCCAGGAAGAGGCAGAAGTGCAGGAGCTGCAGCTGCTGCGTGTCTGCCAGTGCCAGCAGGAGGAAGTGGCTGATGGAGCTGCTGTTGGACATTTGCTGTGGCTGGACATGGAGACCTGTTCATGGAGAAAAAGACAGTGAAGAGTTGGAGGAGATACCTGTAACCAAAATCAGAGTCAATTCCCATTCACCCTCCTCTGTAACATTCACAGACACGCTTTCATTTTTAAGAGTTCTGAGGGTTTTTTTAAGCTCCCCCCATGTCTCTCCCGGTATCCTTGATTATCAGAATATCCAGAGCAGATGGATGCACCAGAGCCCAGCACCACTGTTTTACCCAAGGACTCACATTGCTCATTTCACCAACCCAAGAACATTTTCAGTGTCAGAACATCTCTGCCTTTCCCTGTGGTTTTTGCAGATCACACAGAGATGCTCCAGGACAGGTTTTCATCCTGGGTTGAAGCTGCAAGCCTGGATTAAAATCTCATAGAGACTTCCAAGTGCCCTAATGATGGCCCTGGATTAAGGCAGACCCAGCTCCTTCCCTGGCTGCACTGACAGCATTGCCCACAGCCAGGCACTGGGGACAGTGTCACCCTGAGCCAGCTGTGCCCCCTGCCAGAGCCCCCAGTGCCGGGCAGCTGCTGCCAGCCCTGTGCTCTGCAGAGGGAACTGGGCCCGGGGCTGCAGAGCTGCCCCACGGCTCTGCTGCAGCTCTGCCTGCACAGGAGGGGCTTCACACCTTGGAGCCCCAGCCCTGAGGGCAGTCTTGGCTGGGGGACAGGAGGGAGGGGGCTTGTTCAGAGGAAGGGGCTGCACTGCAGGGGATCCTCTGCAGATCTCTAAACTCTCCCTGACACAAAATTTCCTTTCTGGGTTTTTTTTGGTTTTGTTTTTGTTTTCTCTCATTCCCTGATCTTATTTCTGCTTCCTGGAGATTTTCCTCCTGCAGGTGTTTCCCTGTTCGTGAGCTCTCCCTGCCAGCACTCACAGACCCCAAATCTCTGTGCAATCTTGTGGCCTTACAGAAACCTGCCTGTTTGCAGACCACTGGCTGGGGGCGGATTCTGCTTGCAGCTTGGAGAAAAGACAGGTCAGACTAAGCCTGATGGCTCCAGCAAAGGGGATGTTGGTGCTGTCCATGGGCAGGGGAGTGGCTGAAAGCACATTGGGGATCTCCTGTGCACCTATTGATCAGTAAAAGTGAGAGTTCAGATGTCTCAGGCACTTGTCAAAATACATAACACCTTTCATATTTATCCCCCCTCCCTGCCATACTCAAATAGTAAGAAACTGAGCAAAAATATAAGGAAATTTCCTCATTTTTTTCCAAAATTTTTTTTCAGAATTATTGTATAACTGTTCAGAAACCCTCAGCATGTCACAGCTTCATGAGCATTTCACCTCCCCAGCACCAGAGAGAATCAGAGAATGTACTCACAGAGTCTGCAGGCGCTGGGATGGTGCAGCTTTAGGAGATCTCTGCAGGAGCTGCAGCTGCATTGTCCTGCAGCCAGAGGTTCCTGTGCCAAGGGCTGGCAGTGATTGTACCCCAGTCCCTTCGGAGCACCTTGCCAGCCCTGACTGATGGAAGCTCTCTGTGCCTCTGTGCTGTGCCTGCGCTGGCTGCAGGCAGTGCTCCAGCCCTGCTGGGCTGGCAGAAGAGCTGCTCAGTCACAGAAATGTCTTTTTGAAGCTTTGCTTGGTTGCCAAGAGCTGCCTCTGTGCAATGACCCTGGCCGAGCTCATCAGCACAGCATCAGGACTTTAATGAGCCTCTTGGGACTTTGGTGCTCTTTACATCAGACTCAGTCCCTCAGAGTGTAATTAAAAACTTCTCACAAACTCAAAATTAAATTTTAACACTAAAGTTTCTTGAACTTTTAATGGTTCCTTCTGAGGGACACAGCTGTGGAAGTTTCCCCAGTTTCCAGGTAGAGCAGAACAAAGCTTGTACTGATGACAGGGGGGGACAAAAAAGGGAAAGGTTTCTCTGGTGCTGAGCAAAGCTGGATGTGTTTCAGGAATGCAAAGGGCCAAGGCCTGAGCCCCAGCCCCTGGCAAGGCACATCCTGTCCCTCCCTCAGTGCTCAGGGCTCTTCCCAGGGCACTGGCATGTGGGGATGTGCAATGCCAAGGACAGGAGCATGGGGCAGCCCCTGCCAGGCTGCTGAGCAGGGACAAGGAGGCAATGAGGCCCCAGGGCTGCCAGGGTCACTTGTGCCCTGCTGGCCTCAGGCTCAGGGACAGCAGCCATGGCCAAAGTGCTGCAGGAGTTGGCTCTGTCAGGGCCTTGCAGCTGCTGCACATGCCTGTGCTCTCTGCAGCCCAGGCTGTCCTACGGTGTCCCTGCCCTGTGCCTCTGTCCCTGCAGGCTGTCCTCATCCCCCAGCTGCCCCACCTGGCTGGGCCCTGCCTTTGCTGACAGCTCTGCATCCTGCCTGCCTCTGCCTGCACACACAGAGCCTTGGGCTGCTCCACACTCCTTCTGGGGGACGTGTTGCACCACAGCGCTGCCCTGCCACAGAAATTCCTTTCTCCTCCTGTCCACTCTGGGCCTCCCCAGATGCACTTGGCATTAATTTTTTTCTTTCTCCAGCTGTTTTCTTTTATGTCAAAAGGATTCACTGATGCCTGTGAGAGGCTGACTTGGAACAGAGGCTAGACAGTGTTAAAGGAATAAAGGAGGTATTTATAAAAGGCCTTTGAAAGGATACACCTGGAGCAGTACAAGAGCCCGGCTGTGGTTACACCCCAGATAGACCCAAGATGGATGACCGGTCATGAGCTTTCACACCCCCATAAGTTTTAGTCTATTTACTTATTGGTTCAATTGTCCAACCACAGCTTCAGATCTTGATGTCTGATTGTCCAGGTTTCCTCTCTTCAATTTGCTATTTTTTTTACACTTTTGAGGGCCCAAAGCTGCTGATGTCCCTTGTTCTCAGCCTGGAAAAGGATTGCCCTGTCCAACCCAGCGGTGAAGGGAACTTACACCCCACATGAGGCTCAGAGCCACACACTAAGGCAGTAGAGAATCTGAAATATATGAAAAACAAAACTTAAGGCATTACCACCATCTCTGAAAGCACCCTTCAATCCCTTCCTGGGCTCTCCTCCAATGCTCTCAGTCTACATCCCACAGAGCACAGAGCTCCTTTGTCCCTATGTAGTGGTCATGTGCCCAAGGCCTCCAAACCCCACTTTGGGAGATCCCTGGGCCCACTCCAAGGTGTTGTAAAGTGACAACATTCACGTCGTAGTCCAAGAAAATCACCAGTGGCCAAGGATCGCCAAACCTGTCTGTCCTGACAGTTTTGTGCTGGGGACAGTCCTTGAGTAAATGGAATTTTGAAGGTAGAATCCCAATTTTGGCCATGGGCACCTTAAAATGAAGGACAGATTCCACTGGAAGGAGAGCACTGAGTCCCAGTGTTTGATGAGACAGCCCTCAGTGTACCAATACAGCCAGATCTGTCTCTCCTGACAGCTTTTATCTGTGAACAATCCTTGGACAGACCGAATTTTGGAGGGCAAATCCTGTTTTGGCCATGGCCCCCTGAAAACAGGAAAGAAGGAACAGAGCCCTGGTATTTCAGGTACAGATGAGAGGTGACCACCAGAGTTCAGGGCCAGCCAGAGCTGTTTGTCCTGGCAGCTTTTGTCTGGCAGAAACCCTACCCATAGGGAATTTTTTAGGGACAGTACCAATTTTGGCCATGGGTACCCGGAAAGACAGAGGGTTCTTTTCCAAAGGAAGGAAAGCCCAGAGCCACAGTGCTCCAGGGGCAGATGAGAAGCAACCCTTGACATTCCAAGGTCAGCTGTCCCTCTCAGGCAGCCCATGGGAGGCCAATCCAGCCAGAGCTGTTCCATGTCCCCTTGGTTCCAGGAGGCCCCAGTGTCACAATGTTCTCCTTGCTCCTGCAGTGTCACAATGGCCCCGTGCTTCCATCAGGCCCTGCAGGGTCACAGTGGCCCTTTGGTTCCCTGGAGCCCCACAGTGTCACCATGGTCTCCAGGATTCCATGGGGCCTTGCAATGCCACAATGGTCTCCATGGACCCACGGTGCCCCACAGGATCCCAACGGCCCTTTGGCTCCACGAGGCCCTGGAATGCAGCAATGGCCTCTTGGTTCCACAAAGCCCTGCTGCTTCACACTGGGCCCTTGGGACCCTGCGGCCCAACAGAGCCACAGTGATGTCCTTGGTGCCACGAGGCCCCTCAGTGTCACAATGATCCCTTGGATCCACAGTACCCTGCAGTGTCACAATGATCCCTTGGATCCCTGGTACCCTGCAGTGTCACAATGATCCCTTGGATCCACAGTACCCTGCAGTGTCACAATGATCCCTTGGATCCATGGTACCCTGCAGTGTCACAATGGTCCCTTGGATCCCTGGTACCCTGCAGTGTCACAATGATACCTTTGATCCCTGATGCCCTGCAGTGTCACAATGATCCCTTGGATCCCTGGTACCCTGCAGTATCACAATGATCCCTTGGATCCACAGTACCCTGCAGTGTCACAATGATCCTTTGGATCTACAGTACTCTGCAGTGTCACAATGATCCCTTGGATCCCTGGTACCCTGCAGTGTCACAATGATCTCTTGGATCCCTGGTACCCTGCAGTGTCACAATGTTCCCTTCACTTCACATGGCCCCAAAATGTCAACATGGTCTCCACAGGAAAGAAACCAGAGAGCCCCCGTGTTTCAGGGGCACATGAACAGCAGCCTCCAGTAATCAAGGGGACCCTGACCTTTCTGTCCTGGCAGGTTTGTTTGGGAGCAATTCTTGGATATATGGAATTCTGAATATGGAGTCTTAATTTTGGCCATGGGCACGTGGAGAGGAGGATGGTTCTTTTCCATAGGAAGGCAAGCATGGCGCACCAGTGTCTCCGGGGCAGATGAGCTGTAGACACCAGAGGCCAAGGTCAACCAGACCCATTTGTCCTGGCAGGTTTCATTTGAGGGCAAGCCTTGGATATATGGAATTTTGGGGGCAGAATCCCAGTTTCAGCCATGAGCAGCTGGAAGGGAAGGCCAGTTCTTTCCCATTGAAAGGAAAGCACAGAGCCCAAGAATTACAGGGAAAATTGGAGGTGACCACCAGAGGCCAAGGCAAGTCAGGCCTCTCTGATCTGGCAGCTTTTTTCCTCTGGGATAAACACTGACATAGAAAGAATTTTGGAAGGGAAGGACCAATTTTGGCCATGGATGTGTGAGGAGGAAGGACAGTTCTTTTTAACAGGAAGGACAGCACAGGGCTCCAGTGTTTGAAGACAGGTGAGAGCTGGCTCTCAGGGAGCCAAGGGCAGCCAGACTTGTTTCTAATGGTAAACTTTGTCTAGGAGAAATCCCTGAATAGGGGGAATTTTGGAGGTGGAATCCCATTTTGGCCATGGGTACCTGGGGGAGAAGGAGAGTTCTTTTCCATTGGAAGGAAAGCCCAGAGCCCCAGTGTTTCAGGGACACATGAGAAGAGGCCCTTGACATGTCAAGGTCACTTGGGCCAGTCAGGCCAAGCCTAGCAGAGCTCTTCCCTGTTCCCTTGTTTCAATGTGGCCCTGCAATGTCACACTGGTCTCCTGGCTTCCACAGGCTCCTGCAGAATCTCTTAATTCCACAAGGCCTTCAAGTGTCATAATGGCTTCCAGTATTACATGAAGCCACACGGTGTCACATTCAGCCTTTAGTTCCATGGGGTCCCACACTATCACATGAACCCTCAGTTCCATGGGGGCTGCAGTGTCACAATGGTCTCCTTGCTTTTATAGTGCCACACAGTGTCACAATTGCCCCTTGGCCCGACCAGGTCCCACAGTGTCACAATGGTCTCCTTGGTTCCGTGGGGCCGCACAGTGTCACAATGGCCCCTGTGTTCCATGAGTTCTGTTGTGTCACAGGTGTCTCCGTGATTCCAGAAGGCTCTGCAATGTCACAATAGACCATTGCTTCCATGAGACCCCACAGTGTCACCATGGCCCCTTGGTCCCACTGAGCCCCAGTGTACACCAGGGTCCCCTTGGTCTCAGAGTGCCCTGCAGTGCCACAATGGCCATTGTTTCACATGGGCCTCAAACTTTACAAATGGCCTCCATGCTTTCCTGAGGGCCTGCTGTGTCACAGGGGACCTTGGTGCTGCAGTGTAACAATGTCCCCGTGGTCCCTTGAAGCTCACAGTGTCACTCTGTGCCCTTGGTTCATCAGTGCTGGCAGGGCCACAATGGGCCTTTCGGTAGACGAGGCCTCAAAGGTCCTCATGGTCTCCAGTTCCCTGAGGCCCCACTGCTTCCAAATGGCCTCCTTGGTTCCATGATGGCCTGTGCTGTAACAATGGTCTCCTTGGCTCCACGGTTGTCGCAGTTGAGACGGACACATGACACGACACTCGAGTTTCAAGTGATAACAGCCAAATTTTATGGAGTGCAGTTCCCTTTATATAGTTGTCGAAAGCCCGCAGGGTTGTTCCTGATTGTCTGAATTCTGTTACCACCCGGCTAACTGGCCAAGAGCTGTCTGTGTCCCTAATGGCCTAGACTGGTTTACTGATGGTCTAGACTGGGTGAGTTATATCATTATTAATTATGTGATAGTTACATATTAGTCATATAATTATAATTATGGTTATCTATAACTGTGAGTCCTCCAGGCCAGCTGTTGGCCAGCACAATTTGCCACTGGGACATTGCCAAGGCTTGTGCTAGCAAGGTTCCACTGTGACAAAGAAAGTCCTCATGGCACCCAGGAGAACACTGTGGGACAATGGATTCTCCTGGAACCAAGGCCCCATTGGGACAAAGTGCAGCCTGAGGGAAACCCGGTGCCACTGGGACATCTGCAGCCTTGGAGGAAGCAAATGTCCATTGTGACACAGCACAGCCTCAGGAATGCCAGGAGAGCACAGGGACACCATGGAATCTTGGGGAGCCAGGTGTCAATTGTAAACACAGCAGGGACTCATGGAAGCCAGGAGACCATTGTGACACCATGGAATCACATGGAAGCAAATGTCCACTGTTTCATGTTGTGGCCTCCTAGACCTCATTGGTGTTGGGCACTCCTAGACTGGAGCCCGTTGTGACACAATGGGAAAATGTGGAACAAAGGCTCCTTAGTGACACAGCAGGGCCTCACGGAATGCAAGAGACCATTGTGATTCCTTTAAATAACTGTGTAATTGTTGGCTTTTGCTGTTATCATTTAATTTCTGCAAATTATTAACCACAATGATTTTGAGATAATACAATCTATAGTCACTTTTAAAAGCTTTTGATATAGTAAAATCTATCCGCTTTTGTGCCCCTTGGTCTGGCAAGTATATTACATATTCTCAAAATATTATATATAGATGATATTTTAATTTATAAACAATGTAATAAATATAATTTTAAAGTGTCTCAAAGCATTCATGGCTCCCACTGGTCTCTCCCAGACACAGGCTCCAGTTCCCTGATCTGGCTGAGCCTGGGGACACTTTCTCAGTTATGTCCCTCAGTGGGACCCATTAAAATTTCAAGAAACTTTGGAGTTTGATTCTGACTTGAAGTTCTTGAGAGGTTTCCTAACAAACCATGGCTGTGCCTTGATTTCCCTCTGGTCTGCTGCAGTCCATCAGGAAGTTTTAGTTTTAAAATTATGGACAAGTAGTTCAAAGAACTTCTAAGAAATACATATTCCTATTTTAAAGGGTGTCTTTTATTAATGTTCTATTTAGATATGATGGTGATTGCACCGTTTAGTGATTGATATTGATCCAGGGTGTCTCCTGTGGAGGTCTGTCCTGCTCAGAGAAGCTGTGCCTTGAGGTCTGACCCAGTGTGGACAACCTTGCTCCACATTCCCCAACCCATCCTGTCTCTCCTCACTCCCCTGGGACCTGCTTTGCTTGCACAACTGGCTGCACTCAGCCAAAGAGGGGTTCTTCATTTTTGATTTTTGAAGCAATCTAAAACTCCTGATTTCCCCCCTGGAAACAGACACACTCCTCAGGGCTGTGCCAGCCCCAGGTGCCACCAAAACCACTGCAGAGCTGCCCTGGGCCAGCTGTGAGGGTGGATCATCATCCCAACCTGCACGGGGCCACGGCAAGGGGCTGTGGCCATGGACACTGCACTGACCCCACTGCTGGGTTTGGGGGCCACGGCAACCCAGAGAAGGTCAAGGGGCCTTGGAGACACTGGGGAGCACTGGGACATACTGGGGGACACTGGGAGACAGACTGGGGCACTCTGGGAATGCTGTGGGAGACACTGGGACATGCTGGCAGTGATACTGGGCAAAACTGGGGCAAACCGGGGACTCTGGGAACACTGTGGAGAAGACTGGGAGACACTGGAGAGAACTTTGGAGGACACTGGGAGGAACTGGAAGGGACTGGGTATGAACTCAGGTGTATTGGGTGGGACTGGGCTGTACCTAGAGGTGCCTGGAAGTCACACACAGACTGTTCTACGTACTGGAGATGAGCTGGGCTGTACTGGGGATGAGCTGGCTGTACGGGGATCCAGCCACCCTGGGGACTGTACTGGGAGGGGTGTACTTCTGTTACACATGGCCGACCGCCGCCTCCATTGCCGAGTCTCCCGTCCATGCACATATGCGCAGCACCAATCCGGCCGGGGGCGTGCCTAGTAACAAAACAGCTTTCCGTTCTGCATACAACTCCGTCATGCCTGCGGCCCTAGTGCACCCTCAATTGCAGCCCGGGCCTCCAACGCCGCGTCTGGCCCCGCGCCCCACAAACCCCCGCTATTCCCCCCCATTCACATCATCTGCCCCCCAGACCCCGATCCCTCATGCCCCTCAGACTCATCGGGATCCCATTGCCCCGATCCCCTGACGCTCCCATACCCCCCACCGTTCCCGTTACAGCTGCAATTTTTACATATGAATATCGATCTAATCTCGATACCCAACTGAAACGGACAAAAGACTCTCTAACAGTTACGTTAGAAATTGTATATTTATTGACGGCCGGGCAGCTGGCGTGTCTTGCTCCCATAATACGCACATGCAAGTCACAGTAATTACAGAGCCTTTATCCCCAAGAATGTTGAATACAAATGCATATTCACCCTGTCACCTCCTCTTCTCCTCCGCTTCGTATGCTAATTAACAAAAAAGCTATTAAGCATGCCGTAGTTTTGTTCCTCTGAACTGGAGGTCCGGGGGGTCTATGTGTGGATTGTCACCAAAGGGAGGAAGTAAAACTAGTCGTCCTCGTTTCTAAACTTTCAACTCTTTGATGATACCGTGATAAATGACTCCTTGTGGGGTGAGTTTCCTGTCCTCCACGACTGTTTTCATAGATAGATGGTCTGCAATCATCTTGTTTTTCTTGGGGTCTAGTGATCATTCCCGTGTTTTTCGTTACCAGCCCAGCTTACACAAACATAAACGTACAGGCAATGAGTTACTTGATCCGGGATAGCTTAGCTCACATCCGGTCTCTCTCTTAATCATCCTCTGAATTTACCATGATTTTCATAAAGCTTATTTTCCCATCTAATCAGCACTATCTTCAAATTTAGTGTCTCATTTCCCCACTTCTTCTTTAAAATGAGTAAATTCCTTTACTCAGTATACAGAGTCTTCCTCATCTATCCAAGTTGTACAGCTAGTGTCTCTCAAGATTAAGCCATACGCTTTTGATAGTGATGTTAAATCTGCTACTCGTCGTAGCATCCTCCAATTCCAAACAAATATTACAACAGATAGCACCAAGCTTATGCTAACCAAAATAAGCAACACAACTATAGGGTGGATTAAGGTGTTCAGTATACCAGTTGCTGTCGGAGACCACCCAAAAAGCACATCCCACCAATGATGAGACAGATGTTCCTCAAGCCTTTTAAAGACTCCTTTGATGGTCTCTGTGTCATGGTGTATCGTAATTAATGTCCTTTTCCCTCCATCTCTAATTTCTTTTAAGATTTCCTTCAATTCGTGATGTTTCATCAATTGAGCAACTAAAGTCAAATTCATTCCTATGGGCACAGGCAGTATTTTTTGCACAGTGGTTAGGTTAGCCTTTATATATTGATGTGATATTACAGGTGCACGATAGGAAAAATCACATCCCTTGATTCTAACAAAATTGCAAACACACAAATTGAATCGAGTCTCATCTATAATTTGTCTATCTATCCTTATAATGGGACACGCTGTTCTCAGACAAACACAACCTTGTCCTATGTACACAAGTGAAGTTTTCTGTTTGCCTGGATGCATTTCAAAGTGGCAAATACTTTGATCTGTATCTAAACAAGTGTCTTTGTCACCTTCTAATGTCCCTTCACATATGTATCCTAGTTGTCCCTTCATAGTACAGGACTCTAGATTAATGGTTTGCCATTTTCCTTCAATTTCTCGTGCCCACATCCTGTGTTCAGAAGGGTACAATACAGTTTCCTCATGATTTAATCCTAAGGGGACTATTGGATGTATTAAGTCCACTGAGGCATTGTGTATAGTTAAAACAAATGCTGTCACTAAACTAGTTACAGGGTTATAGGTGAAGTTGACCAATACCCACCAAGACTGAAGTTCCCTCTCCATATCAGAGGCATTGTCCCAAACAATTTTGCGAATTTCAGCAGGGAATATTCCCTCTGCACCTTCCCTGATAACTGCAGCAGCCACTGATTGCATCCACAGTTGTGCTTGAGTACATCCTATGGCTAGTGAGGTGTTTTCACTAGCTGTGTTTAGTGCACTAATTATTACCTCATGATCTCGCTCCTCTGTGTTCTCCCATTCTGGTAATATTTGGGCCAGTTTCCAATGATTGTTACCCAGTGTTAGTAGAGAAGATTGCAAAGGTTGCTGTAGTTTAACTAAATCGTTCCCTACTGAGGTTAATTTATTCATCAGTACTTCTGAGTCTATTGTGTTCAACACTCCCAGTCCTGTTCCTAACAACCCAGTGAGGTCCCTCTTACTCCTGAAATTAGGAGGCATACTTCTTTGAAGCCAAGTGGCCCAATCCATAAAGGAGTTTCTGAGAAATGGGGCACATTCTGGCCGAATGTGAGAAGCATTTACCTGTACTCCCATCTCTACTCGTTTTAAAGACCACTTTGGGTTAACTATCAACTTCTGAATCCCTGTCTTCTTAATAGCATATGGTCCAATCCTGGTAACTATAGGAGTTATTTGTTCCTCTACTTCTGGAATAGCTGGCATCTGGGTGATCACAGCCTTTCTCGGCACTGGTGGAGTAATCTTGGTCTGATCCTTATGGGGGTCAGTACATACCTGAGTGATGTTAAAGTCAATGTCATACCCTCTTATTGCACACCCCTCTATTTTGAGTCTAAACTGAGGACATTTACTCAAGCATTTGTCACAGCATTCAGGACTGATCCGGATGGGTTTCATGGGTGGGTGGTAAGCCTCGTGGAACCCATCCTGCACGAATGCATACTTACATCCCCAAACATTTCTGCCTTCCCACAAGCTTGCATTCGTTACTCTTAGCATCTTGTTTAAAACCTTACGAGAATAAGAGTCATAAGCTCTTCCTTGGCACCGGTATATCCCAGTCACATTATACCTGCGTGGTATTGCGTTCACTCTTGTTACAGCTAAGGTAATTACTACAATAGCTACAACCTTCCACATAATGTCCATAATAACTATTAGTCCATTTATTCGTTGTTCCGAGTGAGCTTCAGCTTCAGTTCGCTATCGCCTGGTGTGACCTTCCAAGTTCCCTCTGGGGCTTTCTTCACTCGGGAGTGATGGATCCAGGCCTTCTGTTCTTTGATCTTGATTGCAGTGAAGGTAGTGAGGAGCACCTGGAATGGTCCTTCCCACTGCGGTTCCAAGGTCTTTTCTGCAAAAGACTTAATGTACACATAATCCCCAGGTTGTACATCATGTACTGGCCCATCTAGTTCTCTGTTTTGAGCTCCAGCCACATATTTCTCAATTTCTCTAAGTTGTTTATTTAGGGCCACCATATATCTATGTAGGGTTTCTTCCCCTACTTGAATGGGTGTTGTTCCTTCTTGAACTGCATATGGCCTTCCATACAATATTTCAAAAGGGCTTAGCTTCTCTTTTGCCCTTGGTTTTGTCCGAATTCGCAATAATGCCAATGGAAGAGCCTGGGGCCAGGGCAAATTCGCTTCTTGCCCCAGTCTCACAATTTGTTGTTTAATTAAATGGTTCATTTTTTCTACTTGGCCGCTAGATTGAGGATGGTATGGGGTATGCAATTCCCAGTCTATCCCCAGGTGGTGACTTATTTGCTGTACAATTTTTGAAATGAAGTGTGGCCCCCTATCTGAGGATATGGTGGCTGGAACTCCAAATCGTGGTATTATTTCTTGCAACAGTGCTTTGGTCACCTCTCGAGCCTTAGCTGTCCTAGCAGGAAAGGCTTCTGGCCATCCTGAAAAGGTATCAGTTAACACTAACAGGTAACGATACCCTCCCTTCCTGGGCAGTTCTGTAAAGTCAATTTGCCATTGTTGCCCAGGTCCACAACCTTTCCCAATTTGTCCCACTTTAGGCTTTGGGGTATTTTTAGGATTAGTTTGGAGGCAAAGGCTACACTGACGAGTTACTTGTATCACTGTGCCCTGTAATTTCCTGGCCATGATTCTTTCTTTCAAATGATTATACAGGGCATCTATTCCCCAGTGTGTCTTCTCATGTTCCCTCTGTACTAATGACCACAGCAAATAGGAGGGCACTACAAGTTTCCCTTCTTCTGTTACAGCCCATCCCTCCTGGTTATAACTTGCCTTCTCTACCTTGATAAGTTTCTTATCCTTTTTATTGTATAATGGCTTACCTTCAATAGAAATTTTTCCATCAGGAATCAATGCTGCCTCAATTGTCTCATCAGGTATCTCACCTTTTGCTGCTTCTTTTGCCTCCCTATCCGCCAGCATATTCCCTTCCTCCAAATCAGAGCTCACTTTTTGGTGCGCTTTGATGTGCATGATAGCTACTTCTTCAGGTAATTGTACTGCATCTAATAGTCTCAGTATTTCTTGGGCATGCTTAATATTCTTCCCTTGTGAGTTCAACAGTCCTCTCTCCTTCCAAATGGCTCCGTGTGCATGAACTACACCAAATGCATACCTTGAGTCTGTGTAGATGTTAATTTTCTTTCCTTCTGCCAGCTCTAGGGCTCGAATTAAGGCAATTATTTCAGCCTTCTGTGCAGAGGTATTTGTTGGTAATGGTCCAGACTCTATTACCTCTCTGTTTGTGGTAACGGCATACCCAGCATGCCTCTTTCCACTGATGACATAGCTGCTCCCATCAGTGAACCAGGTCTCAGCATCCTCAAGTGGGGTATCCTTCAGATCCGGGCGGCTGGAGTAGGTGGCTTCGATGGTCTCCAGGCAATCATGGATCACAGGTTCTCCCATACTTCCGCTGAGGAAGGAAGCTGGGTTCACAATGTTAGTTACCACAATCTCAACATCATCTTGTTCTACCAGTATAGCCTGGTACTTCAGGAATCTCTGTGGGGAGAGCCAATGCCCCCCTTTCGCTTCTAGGACTGTAGACACTGTGTGGGACACTAGCACAGTCATCTTCTGGCCCAGGGTGAACTTGCGTGCCTCTTGGATGTTCACTGCCACTGCTGCAACAGCTCTGAGGCACCCTGGCCACCCTTTAGCTGCTGTATCCAGCTGTTTGGAGAGGTAGGCCACTGCCCTTCGGTACGGGCCAAGATTTTGTGCTATTATTCCTAAAGCAATTCCTTGTTTCTCGTGAGAAAACAAAAAGAACGGCTTACTCACATCTGGAAGTCCCAGGGCTGGTGCTGACATTAGAGCCTTCTTCAGCTGGTCAAAGGCTCGGCTTGCTTCTTTTGTCCATTGAAGATCTCTGCTCCCTTCTGTGATCAAGGCATACAGAGGTTTAACAAGCAATCCATAATTATAAATCCACAGTCTGCACCATCCTGTCATGCCTAGAAAGCTTCTCAGTTCTTTCACTGTCTGAGGCTTTGGGGTCTGGCAGATTGCCTCCTTGCGACCTTGCCCTAAGGTTCTTTGTCCAGCACTCACTTCATAACCCAGGTAAATGACTGTCTGCTTTACCATCTGAGCTTTCTTTTGGGATACTCGATATCCCTGCAGGCCCAGAAAGTTTAGGAGGCTTACCGTCCAATCCAAGCATGTTTCCTGGGTCTGGGTGGCTATTAAGAGGTCATCCACATACTGGAGGAGCTGTCCTTCTCCTGGAGGAGGTTCCCAGGACTCCAAATCTTTTGCAAGCTGTTCCCCAAAGATAGTGGGAGAGTTCTTGTACCCTTGTGGCAATACGCACCATGTGAGCTGTGTTTTGCGTCCAGATTTAGGGCTTTCCCACTCAAATGCAAAAATTTTCTGGCTGGCTTCATGGATAGGTAGGCAAAAGAATGCATCCTTTAGATCTAAAACAGTGAACCAGGTTAATTCAGGTGTTAAACGGGTTAACAGGGTGTAAGGATTGGCAACTACTGGATACAAGTCCTCAGTCACCTTGTTAACAGCCCTTAAATCTTGTACCAACCTGTATGACCCGTCAGGCTTTTTCACTGGCAAAATAGGAGTATTGAAATCAGACTGACACTCCTTCAGTAGTCCTATCTTCAAAAAGTTTTCAATAATGGGACTAATCCCTTCTCTATCTTCTTTCTTTAGGGGATATTGTTTAACCCTGACTGGCTGTCCTCCTTCTTTGAGTTTAATCTGTACTGGTAGTGCATTCTTTGCCCTTCCCGGTATATCAGAAGCCCACACCCCAGGAAATACCTGATCCATTATTTTCCTGAAATTTCCCTCTTCATTTGCAACTTCAATTTCTTTAGTTATCATCATTAAACTTAATAGTTCTACGTATTGCTGGTCTTTTACCTCCAAAATAATTTCCCCATTCTTAAATATTATTTTTGCCTCCAGCTGCTCTAGCAGATCTCTGCCCAAAAGTGCAGATGGGGCATTAGGCATGTATAAAAATCGGTGGATTCCCCACTGTTTTCCCAATTTATACTTCAATGGCTTGCAAAAATAAGCTCTTTCAGGTTGGCCAGTTGCCCCCTTTACCATAACATAATCATTGGTTACCGGTATTAGGGCCTTATTCAGAACTGAAAATGTTGCCCCTGTATCTATCAAGAATTCCACTTCCTTTCCTTTGTTCCCCAGTTTGACTATAACCAGAGGGTCCTCTAGGGTAGGGCCCTCCGGTCCCCCTCA
Source organism: Certhia americana (assembly GCA_018697195.1). NCBI lineage: Eukaryota > Metazoa > Chordata > Aves > Passeriformes > Certhiidae > Certhia > Certhia americana. The sequence goes on along the minus strand of JAGMWU010000268.1, from coordinate 3,509 downwards.
GTCCTCTTTTGCATGAGCAACCACCTTCCCTCCTTTCCGATCACCTTTTCTATGTTCATCACCCCTTCTTAATTCTGGGCACTGGTTCTTCCAGTGGCCAAATTTCTTGCAAAATGCACATTGGTCTTTTCCCAGTCGGGGTGGTCCTTGTCTCAGTGAACCCTGTCCATGTCTTCCTTTTTCCCCCTCTTTTACTACTGCCACTAATTTCTTCATCCCTTGTTTATATGCCTCTTCCCGGTTACTAAAAACTCTCCAGGCCTCATCCAGTAAGGCTTCTAAATTCCGGCTGTTTGGACCCCGGATCTTCTGGAGTTTCCTCCTGATGTCTCCTGTAGAATGTCCTAAAAGTAAATTTATTAATTGCTGCATCTCTTCATCAGGTCCAGGATCCAGGGGGGTGTGTCGGCGCATTGCGTCTCGCAGGTGATCTAGAAATTCAGAAGGTGTTTGAGAGGGGCCCTGTTTGATAGCATATAGGGTTGACCAGTTTATGGTTTTGGGGACTGCTCTTTCCAGTCCTTTTACTATCAATTCCTGGTATCTCTTTAATCGTCCCAACCCCTCATCATTATTAGGATCCCAACCCGGGTCTTGAAGGGGAAATACCTCTTTAACATCTTCCTGTGTTGTTCTACAATCATCCTCAGCCAGATCCTTCGCTACTTTTAAAACCAATTGCTTCTCAGTTTCTGTTAAAGCATCAAGCAATAGTTGGATGTCTGCCCAATCAGGTAAATGCTGCTTAATCATAAACTTCATCTTCTTAGCAACCCCTATTGGGTCATTTCGATAACCTTTAGCACTCTTTTCCCAAATTTCAAAATCAATTGAGGAGAAGGGAACCTTAATCAGTTTTGTTTCTCCATCAGAAGTCATTGCTTGTCTTAGAGGTGCTTGAATGACTTCTTTGATTTGTTTTCGGGTCCTTGATGCTATAGGACCTTTTGGGGGAAGTTTAGGAAATGGTGGGGGAGGTTCAGGTTCATCCCACTCACTGTCACTGCTAGGCAGTGGTGGATAGGTGGGGGAGGTTGGAGTTAATGGTGATTCTGAATCTGCATCCCCCACCACCCTCCTTCTTTCCTGCCTTTTAGGGGGTGGTTTAAGTATGTCCTGTATCTCTTGTTCCAGAGTCTCTGCTTGGTACACCTTATTGGGATGTGTGCACCTCTGATTTATTGAACAGGTACTACAACACCGTTTGGGCTTTCCTTTAGTGACTTTATTGTCCTTTTCAAGGGCCAATACTAAAGGATCAGATGGTGGCCTCATTCCACAATCCCTTTGCCACTCAGGGTGATCCCTAAGAGTAAAGAACATATCAGCATAAGCAACTTCTTGCCACTTCTGTTCACGGCGTAGGAAGAGCATTAGCTGTAATAATGTCTGATAGTCCAGTGTGCCACTTACTGGCCACTTTACACCCTCATCAAGCTTATATAAAGGCCACCATTGTGTACAAAACTTAACCAGCTCCCTCTTGGTTTCTGTACCACCATAGCCCACCAATTCTTTCCAGTGTGTTAAAATACATCCCAGAGGACTACTTTTAGGAATCTCTTGACTTTCACTTGCTCCCATCCTTAATATTTCTCTGGTACAACAATATATTGGGTACTCTTGTTCTACCCTAAAGATTTCCACTGGCTTCCCTATGCCTTCTTCTCCTGGGCATATACTTTTTGTGAAAATAACCCAGGGTTTACACACTACTGGAGGGGAAAACCTTTTAAATAACACAGTCAAAGAAATTGACAACACACACTTGTCCCCTCTTCGTTGTTTAAATTGCTGATTACAAATCGTTATCAAACAAAAGCCCCCTGCTATACCCTGTACTGGTTGTTGCAGCTAAAATGTGCTCAGAAACTGCAGCAAGCATACAGTTAAAAACCCAACCCAATTCCTGTCTACAGGTGGGGACTTTGCAAAATGCCAGCCGGGTCTCGGCCAGACATTAACAACCCTAAACACACTCAACTAAAGGTTTTAATAAAATGTTGCTGTACGTCAAAGGACTCAAATGGGGATACAGCACAGATCCCTCTGCAAGAGGGAAGCGGGGCCACCCCGGCCCCACACCGTCCCGCACTCTCCTTGCGAGCAGGGATCACCAGCTCTTAACTAAAATACCACTCCACACACTGGCAATTTCAAGACCTCGCAAACAATTAAGTGTGTTCCTTCACGATCGAGACAAGCTCCCCCCCTCCACAATCAAAACCTTTTGGGAAGGTCGGAGCGGGGATGAAAAAAAAACAAAACTCCACAGTCTGGGACTACAAAACCTGAATCCTTCCGCCGGTTACCAAGGCGATATCGGGCGTAATTTCAAACCTTTTACGGCACTCGTCCTTTTACACACAAAATAAACAGTTTATTCATCCACAGCTGCTTTTACTTCAACAATACACTGGTTAGAATTCCGCTGCCAGCCATACGAACAAAACCCACACACAGCACACACTGCAAAACACGGTGCAAGCACTCCCAATTGGCCAAACACACAGATATCCCTCCGCTGATCAGGCGGGGGGTTTAAAATTCTTTCACAGCTTTAAACAGGCACAAACTCAAAAACACTTGCCACACACTAATGACACACTCCAAAAGCACACAAATCAAGGCGCCTACAATGCAAACCCACACAGACCACAAAACATACGGCACACTAATAATTTCACTGCTCGAACATACGATTGAAGCCGATGTGCCGGACCCCAATCACTGTTTCCTGCGACGCGGTCTGGGACCGCTCATGACCCAGGATTCACGAACCACAATCCCCGAGCCGCTTTTAAATCACAACCGAACTGGAGCCTCAACTGCTCCCGAACAACGATAATAACTGAACTGGAGCCACAATTGCTCCAGAACAGCGACAATACAACTGAACTGGAGCCACAATTGCTCCAGAACAACGACAATACAACTGAACTGGAGCCACAATTGCTCCAGAACAACGACAATAACCAGACCACACTCTGCGGCCGCTTCTGCCCCACCTCGGGACCCTTAAAGCTGGTGCCGTTACCAGCTCTTACCAAAAACACAAAGAACCATCAATACCAGACTCCGCGGAGATTACCAAACCAATTAGGCCTCTGCTTTGCATAAGACGTCTCTTTATGACTTACAAGCTGCCCGTATTCAAAGGTACCTTTCCCAAATATTTAATAAACATACCTTTTTGTCCGTAGCTTTGGCTGATCCTGGTCTCTCCCTGGGGTGTCAACGGGGACGCAGGAGCCCTCTTCCCAGAAAATTCTGGGTGGGCGCCCAGAGGGGTCCCAGACCCCGATGGCCCCTCAGCTAGAGAGCAGTCTCCTGCCTGGCTCGCCAAAATGATTTACTAAAATATGGATATCGATCTAATATCGATACCCAGCTGAGACGGACAAAAGACTCTCTAACAGTTAAGTTAGAAAGTGTATGTTTATTGACGGCCGGGCAGCTGCGTGGGATAGCTCCCTAATACGCACTGCAAAGATCACAGGTAATTACAG
>JAGMWU010000267.1:9466-26733 GCA_018697195.1 Certhia americana | reverse complement strand
TCTCTGTTAAGTCACAGATGTGGCTGACTGGGACGGAACTCTCTGTGACGTCACAGCGTTGCATGCCCGGGGACTGACCTCTCTGTGAAGTCACAGATTTGCGCCTGGAATGGACCTTCTGTGAACTCACAGATGTGGCTGCCATGGGAATGACCCTTCTCTGTGACATCACAGACGTGGCTCCAACCAGGACTCAGACCTTTTTCGACATCACAGCAAGAAGCTGAAATATTGCCATGATTGTGACATCACAGCGGGGCTGCCCGGGACGGAATCTCCTAGACGTCACAGAGGGGGCTGGCCGGATGGGACTGATTTCTCGTAAGTCAGGAGTGTTGCCCTGGGACGCACCTCTCTGTGGACATCCCAGAGTAGGTGGGCTCTGGGACTGAAGCTCTCTGTGAGGGTCGAAGAGAGGTGGTTGTGCCCAAGGGACGGACCTCTCTGTGGACGTCGCAGAGGTGGACGCGCCTGGGGACGCACCTCTGTGACGTCACTGAAGTGGCTCGACCAGGACTCTCGCCTCTGTGACCGCAAAGCAAGATTGCGCAATTATTTGCCCTAGCTGTGTAACGTCACAGAGGTTGGCTGCCCTGGAGACGGAAACTCTCTGGGACGTCACGCGAGGTCGACGGCCCTGGGACCGGATTATCTGTGACGTCACAGAGGTGGCTGCCCTGGGAGGAACTCTCTGTGCCATCAAAGCCGGTGGCTGCCCTGGGACGGACCTCACTGTGACGTCACAGAGGTTGCTGCACAGCGACGACATCTCTGTGACATCACAGAGGTGTCTGCCCTGGACTGAACTCTCTGTGAGTTTAACAGAAGTGGCTACCCTGGGACGTACCCTCCTGTGAACCTCCAAACGTGGCTGCCATGAGGACGAATCTCCTGTGACCATCACATGAGGTGGCTGCTCTGGGAAGATCTTCTGTGGAGGTCGCAGAGGGTGGGGCTGCCCTGGGAGGAACTCTCTGTGACGACAAAGAGGTGGGCTGCCCGGGACGGACCTCTCTTGAAGTCACTGAGTGGCTGCCTGGGACGGACCTCTCTGTGACATCACAGATGTGGCTGCTCTGGGAACTGAGCTTCTGTGGGTCGCCAGAGGTGGCTGTCCTGGGACTGAACTCTCTGTGACACGTCACAGAGGTGGCTGACCTGGGACGGAACTTCTCTGTGAAGTCACAGATGGGGATGCCCTGGACGGAACTCTCTGTGACGTCACGGAGGTGGTGGACCTGGGGACGGACTCTCTGTGACATCACAGCGTTGTGCTCGCCCTGGACGGACCTCTCCTATTAGTCCACTGAGGTGGCGCCGGGGACGGACCTCTCTGTGACGTCACAGAGCGTGGCAGCCCTGGCACGGACCTCTCTGTGACGACACAGAGGTGGCTCTACCAACTGAGGGCCTTCTGTGAAATACACAGGAAATACAGCTTCAAATATTGGCTCTGACTGTGGCAGGCACAGAGGGGCTTGCTGGGACCGAAAAAACCACTCTGTGACCTCACAGAGGTGGATGCCCTGGGTGGGACGGAGCTCTCTGTGACATCACAGATGTAGCTGCCCTCGGGACGGCGTGCTCTGTGACGTCACAGAGGTGGTGGCCTGGGCGGACCTTCTCTGTGATGTCACCAGAGTTCGCTGCCTGGGACGGCCCTCTCTGTGAAGTCCAGAGGTGGCTGCCCTACGACGCGACTCTTCTGTGCGTCACATAGGAGGCTGCTGGGAAGGAACTCTCTGTGGACGTACAGAGGTGGGCCTGCCTGTGGATGACCTCTCGTGACGTCACAGAGGTGGCTGCCCTGCGACTGACACATATCTGTGACACACGGAGGTGTATGCCCTGGGACCCTGAACTCTCTGTGTGTAAACAGATGTGGCCTGCCCTGGGACTGAACTCTCTGTGATGTCACAGAAGTGGCTGCCCTCGGCACTGAACTCTCTGTGACGTAACCGATGTGTCTGCCTCGGACGTACCTCTCTGTGAGGTCACAGAAGTAGGCTACCCTGGGACCGACCTCTTTGATCGAGTCCAACAGATATGAGCTTGCCCCTGAGACTGACCTCTATGTGACACACAGAGGTGCCCTTGCCCCGGGCGACTGACCTCTCTGTGACGTCACAGATTTTGTGCCTGGAATGGACCTTTCTGTGAGCTAACAGAGGTGGCTGCCATGGGACGACCTCTCTGTGAGTCACAGGACGTGGCTCCCACCAGGACTCAGGCCTTTTGTGACATCACAGGCAAGACAGTGAAAATATTGCCCTGGACTGTGACATCACAGAGGTGGCTGCCTGGGAAGGATCCTCTCGACGTCACAGAGGTGGCTGGGCCATGGACTGATTTCTAGTACTGTCAGAGAGGTGGTGCCCTGGACGCAACTCTCTGTGACATTCACAGGAGGGGGCTGTGCTGGGGGAACTAGAAGCTCTATGTGAGGACGCAGAGGTGGATGCCCTGGGACGGACCTCTCTGTGACGTCAACAGGGAGGTGGGCCGCGCGGGGACGCACCTCTCTGGACGTCAATGAAGTGGCGTTCGCCAGGACTCAGCCTCTGTGAAATCAAAGCAAGATTGACTGCAATATTGCCTTAAACCTGTTGACGTCACAGAGGTGGTGCCAATCGGGACGGAACTCTCTGTGAGCACAGAGGTGGCTGCCCTGTGAGAGAACTAACTCTGTGAAATCACAGATGTGGCTCTACCAGACTCAGGCCTCTTTGACATTAAGAAAGACAGCTGACAAGATTGTCCTTACTGTGACATGACAGAAGTGGCTGCCTGGGACTGACTTCTCTGAGACGTCACGGAGGTGGGCTAGCCCGGGACGAACTCTCTGTGACAGACAGCGGTGGTGCCCTGGGACGGACCTCACTGTGACGTCACAAGAGGTGGTGTCTGCGACTGACATCCTGTGACATCACGGAGGGCTGCCCTGGGACTGAACTCTTGTGATTTCCACAGAAGTGGCTACCCGGGACGGCACCTCTCTGTGATGAAGTCACAAAGGTGGCTGCCCAGGGACGCAATCTCCCTGTGGAAATCACAGAGGTGCTCCTCTGGGATAGAGCTTTCTGTGAGGTCGCAGAGGGTAGGATGCCCTGGGACGGGAACGCTCTGTGAGTCACAGAGGTGCAGGCCCCTCGGGGGGACGGACATCTTTGTGACGTCAGTGAAGGTGCGCTCACCAGGGACCACGGCTCTGTGACATCAAATTCAGATAAACTGAATATGCCCTAACTGTGACATCACGGAAAGTGGCTGCCCTGGGGAATGAACTCTCTGCGGACAATCACAGAGGTGGCTGCCTGGGGGGGCTATCTGTGAATCACGGAGGTGTCTGCCCGGGACTGACTTCTGTGACGTCACAGAAGTTGGCTGCCCTGGGACATGGACAATCTCTGTGATGTCAGCAGAGGGGGGCTGTCCTCGGGACGGAGACTCACTGTGAAGTCACCGAGGTGCTGACATGGGACAGACCTCTCGGTGACGTCACAGATCTAGCTGCCCAGGGACTGAACTCTCTGTGCGTCACAGAAGTGGCTCTTGCTCCTGGGACGGAACTCTCTGTGACGTACACGGAGGTGGCTGCCCAGAGGCTTGAACTTTCTGTGACGTCACAGAGGGTGCTGCCCTGGGACGAAAACCTCTCTGAGACGTCACAGAGGTGTCTGCCCCTTGGACTGACCTATTGTGAGGTCACAGATGTCGGCTCCCCCGGCGACTCGACCATCACTGTGACGTCATAGAGGTGGACTGTTGTGGGGAACTGACCTCTTGACGTCACAGAGGTGGTGTGCTGTTCCCTGGGACGGACCTCTCTGTGACGTCAACAGAGGTGGTGCCCTGCAGACGGACCTCTCTGTGACGTCCACAGAGGTGGCTGCCCTGGGACGGACTCTCTGTGACGTCCAGACGTGGCTCCACCAGGACCAGGCCTTTGTGACATAATAGAAGACAGCTGCCATATTACCCAGGCTGTGACATCACAGACGTGGGCTCGCCTGGGACGGAATCTCTCTAGAGTCACAGAGGTGCTGCCAGGGTCGGAAACTCTCTGTGACGTCACCGCCTGTTGGCTTCACACCAGTGACTCAGGCCTAGTGACACACAGCAAGGACAGCTGCAATATTGCCTGACTGTGAACACAGAGGTGGGGCCTGGGCGAATCCTCCTAGACGTCACAGAGGTGGATGCCCTGGGCCGGACCTCTCTGTGACATCACAGATATGGCCTGCTATGGGATGAGCTCTCAGGAGGTCGCAGATGTGGCTTGTTCCTGGGACGGACCTCTTCTGTGACGCACAGAGCGTGGCCGCCCGGGGACGGACCTCTCTGTGAAGTCACTGAGGTGGCTGCCTGGGACGGACCTATCTGTGAAATCACAGCTGGGGCTGCTCTGGACTGAGTCTCTGGAGGTCGCAGAGGTGCCGTCCTGGGATTCTTTGGAACTCTTGTTTCTTTTTTTTCATGAAGTCACAGTGGTGGCTGCCCTGTGACTGACCTCTCTGTGACGTCACAGAGGTGGCTGCCCTCAGGCGGACTTCTCTGTGACGTCACTGATGTGGACCCTCTGGGACAGAACTCTATGTGACGTCACAGAAGTGGCTGCCCTGGGACGGAATTCTCTGTGACGTCACAGAGCTGGCTCCACCAGGACTCAGGCCTCTGTGACATCACAGAAAGACAGCTGCAATATTGCCCTGATTGTGACGTCACAGAGGTGGCTGCCCTGGGACTGACCTTTCTGTGACGTCACAGAGGTGGCTCCACCAGGACTCAGGCCTCTGTGACATCACAGAAAGACAGCTGCAATATTGCCCTGACTGTGACGTCACAGAGGTGCCTGCCGTGGGACGGACCTTTCTGTGATGTCACAGCGGTGGCTGCCCTGGGACTGACCACTCTGTGATGTCACAGAAGTGGCTGCCCTGCGACTGAACTCTCTGTGAAATCACAGAGCTGGCTGCACCAGGATTCCGGCCTCTGTGACATCACAGCAAGTCAGACGCAATATTGTCCTCACTGTGACATCACAGAAGAGGCTCCACCAGGACTCAGGCCTCTGTGACATCACAGAAAGACAGCTGCAATATCGCCCTTCCTGTGACCTCACAGAGGTGGCTGCCCTGGGACTGACCTCTCTGTGACGTCACAGAGGTGGCAGCCCTGGGACTGACCTCTGTGTGACGTATCAGAGCTGGCTCAACCAGTACTCAGGCCTCTGTGACATCACAGAAAGACAGCTGCAATATTGCCCTGACTGTGACGTCACAGAGATGGCTGCCCTGGGACTGACCTTTCTGTGACGTCACAGATGTGGCTGCCCTGGGACGGACCTCTGTGACATTATAGATGGACCGCTGCAAGGTATGTACTGAATGGACATTGACAGGAAGTGGCGCCCTGGGAATGACCTCTCTTGAAAAGTCACGGAGGTGGCTGCCTGGGACTGAACTCTCTGTGAGTACAACGGTGGTGCTGCCCGGGGGAAGGAACTCTTCTGTGATCGTCACAGAGGTGGCCTGTCCTGGGACGTAACCTCTGTGACGTCACAGAGGGGCTGTCCCAGTGAACGAAACTCCATGTCAGTCACAGAGGTGGCTGCCCTGGCGACGGACCTCTATGTGATGTCACAGAGGTGCTGCCAGCGACGGACATCTCTGTGGGGGGGGGGGGGGGGGGGAAAACGTCACGGAGCTGACCTGCCCTGGGACATGAACTCTCTGTGATGTCACGATGTGGCTAACCAGGGACGGAAACTCTCTGTGACGTCACAGAGGTTGTCTGCCAGCGACGACATCTCTGTGACGTACGGAGTTGGTCTGCCCTGGACTGAACTCTCTGTGATGTCACGAAGTGGCTACACTGGGACGGACCATCTGTGAAGTCACAAAGGTGGCTGCACAGGGGCGCACCTCTCTGTGACATCCTCAGCGGTGCTGCTTGGGAATGAGCTCTCTGGACGGTCACAGACAATGGCTACCCTGGGTACGGACATCTCTGGACGTCACGGAAGTGGGCTGCCCTGGACGGAACTCTCTGTGAGTCACAGAGGAGTCTGCCCTGGGACGGAGCTCTATGTGACCTCACAGAGGTGGCTGCCCAGGGATGCCTCTCTGTGACGTCACAGAGGTGCATCCACCAGGACTCACGCCTCTCTGACATAAAGCAAGAAGCTGCCAATATTGCCATGCCCTGTGAACTCACAGCGGTGGCTGCCCAAGGGACGGACTTTATGTGACGTCACAGAGTAGGCTGCCCTGGGACGGACCTCTCTGTGAAGTCAACATGTGGCTGTCCTGGGGACGGACCTCTCTGTGACGTAACAGAGGTAGGGAATGCCCTGGGACTGACCTCTCTGTGACGTCACAGACGTCGCTCCACCAGGACTCAGGCTTTGTGATATCACAGCAAGACAGCTGCAATATTGTCCTGACTGTGACATCACAGAGGTGGCTGCCCTGGGACGGATCTCTCCTAGACATCACAGAGGTGGCTGCCCTGTGACTGATTTCTCTGTAACGTCAGAGAGGTGGCTGCCCAGGGACGCACATCTCTGTGACATCACAGAGGTGGCTGCTGAGGGACTGAGCACTCTGTGAGGTCGCAGACGTGGCTGCCCTGGCACGGACCTCTCTGTGACGTCACAGAGGTGGCCGCCCGGGGACGGACCTCTCTGTGACGTCACACAGGTGGCTCGAACTGGACTCACGCCACTGTGACATCAAAGCAAGATAGCTGCAATATTGCCCTAACTGTGACGTCACAGAGGTGGCTGCCCTGGGACGGAACTCTCTGTGACATCACAGAGGGGGCTGCCCAGGGACAAAACTCTCTGTCACAACACAGAGGTGGCTCTACCAAGACTCAGGCCTCTGTGACATTACTGAAAGACAGCTGCAAGATTGTCCTGACTGTGACATGACAGAAGTGGCTGCCCTGGGACTGACTTCTCTGAGACGTCACGGAGGTGGCTGCCCTGGGACGGAACTCTCTCTGACGTCACGGAGTTGGCTGCCCTGGGACGGAATTCTCTGTGACGTCTCAGAGGTGGTTGCCCTGGGACGGAACTCTCTGGGACATCACAGCGGTGGCTGCCCTGGGACGGACCTCACTGTGACGTCACAGAGGTTGCTGCCCAGCGACTGACATCTCTGTGACATCACGGAGGTGTCTGCCCTGGGACTGAACTCTCTGTGATTTCACAGAAGTGGCTACCCTGGGACGGACGTCTCTGTGAAGTCACAAATGTGGCTGCCCTGGGACGCATCTCTCTGTGACATCACAGAGGTGGCTCCTCTGGGAATGAGCTTTCTGTGAGGTCGCAGCGGTGGCTGCCCTGGGACGGACCGCTCTGTGACGTCACAGAGGTGGCTGCCCGGGGACGGACCTCTCTGTGACGTCAGTGAGGTGGCTCCACCAGGACTCACGCCTCTGTGACATCAAAGCAAGATAACTGCAATATTACCCTAACTGTGACATCACAGAAGTAGTTGCCCTGGGAATGAACTCTCTGTGACATCACAGAGGTGGCCGCCCTGGGGCGGGCCTATCTGTGACATCACATAGGTGTCTGTCCTGGGACTGACCTCTCTGTGACGTCACAGAGGTGGCTGCCCTGGAACGGACCTCTCTGTGATGTCACAGAGGTGGCTGTCCTGGGACGGAACTCACTGTGAAGTCACAGAGGTGGCTGCCCTGGGACGGACCTCTCTGTGACGTCACAGATCTAGCTGCCCAGGGACTGAACTCTCTGTGACGTCACAGAAGTGGCTGCCCTGGGACGGAACTCTCTGTGACGTCACGGAGGTGGCTGCCATAGGACTGAACTTTCTGTGACGTCACAGAGGGGGGCTGCCCTGGGACAGAACCCGCTGTGAATAACAGAGGGGGGGGGCTCTAACCAGACTCAGCTACTGTGACATTACAGAAAGACAGCTGCAAGATTGTCCCTGACTGTACACGACAGAAGTGGCTAGCCCTGGGCTGAGAGCTCTCTGTGACGTCACGGAGTGTGGCTGACCCTGGGACAGAACTCTCTGTGACGTCACAGAGGTGGCTGCCCGAAGGACGGAACTCTCTGTGACGTCACAGAGGTGGCTGCCCTGGGACGGACTCATTGACGTCACAGATCTAGCTGCCACAGGACTGACTCTCTGTGACGTCAACAGAAGTGGCTGCCCTGGACGACTCCTCTAGTGGACGTCACGGAGGTAGGCTGCCATAGGACTGAACTTTCTGTGAGCGTCAAAAAACAGAGGCGGCTGCCCTGGGAAACGAACCTCTCTGTGCACGTCCCAGAGGTTTCCTGCCACTGGACTGACCTCTCTGTGAGGTCACAGATGTGGCTGCTGCCCTGCGACTAAGACCTCACTGTGACCGTCTAGAGGTGGTCTGTTTGTGGTGGAACTGAACTTCTCTGTGAAGTCACAGAGGTGGCTGCCCTGTGGAGGACGACCCTCTCTTGACGTCACAGTGGTGGCTGCCCTGGGACGGACTCTCTGTACCTCACAGAGTGGCTGCCCGGGACGGACCTCTCTTGTGACGTCCACAGACGTGGCTGCCCTAGGACGGAACTCTCTGTGACTCACAGAGGTGGCTGCCCTGGGAAGGACCTCTTTCTATACGTCCCACAGAGTGGCTGCCCTGGGACTTGAACCTATCTGTGACGTACACAGAGGATTCTTCCATGGGACGAACTTCTCTGTTACGTCACGAGGTGACTGGCCCTTTGGAAACTGACCTCTTTGTGCGTCACAGAGTGGCTGCCCTGCGACATGAACAATCTCTGTGAGCGGTCACGGAGGTGTCTGCCCTGGGACTGGAACTCTGTGATGTTCAGAGATGTGGCCTTCCTCTGGGGACTGAACTCTCTGTGCCGTGCTCACAGAGGTGGCTGGCCCTGGACTGACCTCTTCTGTGACGTCACAGAGGAGGCTGCCCAGGGACTGACCTTTCTGTGACCTCACAGATGTGGCTGCCCTGGGACTGACCTCTCTGGGACGTCACGACTCGCTCCACCAGGACTCAGGCTTTGTGATATCACAGCAAAGACAGCTGCAATAATGTCCTACTGTGACATCAACAGAGGTGGCTGCCCTGGGACGGATCGCTCCTGACATCACAGAGGTGGCTGCCCTTGTGACTGAGTTCTCTGTAAACGATCATACAGCGGTGGCTGCCCAGGGACGCAACATCTCTGTGTGACATCCAGAGGTGGCTGCTGAGGGACTGAGCACTCTGTGAGGTATGCAGTACGTGGCTGCCCTGGCACGCACCTCTCTGTGACGTCACAGATTTGGCCGCCCGAAGGACGGACCTCTCTAGATGACGTCACACAGGTGGCTCGAACTGGAACTCACGCCACTGTGGACATCAAGCAAGATAGCTGCAATATTGCACAACAAACTGTGAAATGTCAAGAGGTGCAGCTGGACTCGCTGGGACTGAGCTCTCTGTGACGTCACAGAGGGGCCTGCTGCCGTGGGACGGAACTCTTCTGTGACGTCACAGAGGTGCTGCCCATGGGACGAACTCTCTGTGACATCACAGATGTGGCGCTACCCGGACGCAGGCCTCTTTGACATTACAGAAAGCCAGCTGCACGATTGTCCTGATGTGAACATGACAGAAATGGCTGCCCTGGGACTGACCTCTCTGTGAGGTCACAGAGGTTGGCTGCCCTGGGAACGGAACTCTCTTGTGACATCACAGAGGGGCTGCCCAGGGACGAAACTCTCTGTCACGACACATAGGTTGCTGCTCGGAGGACGGAAAATCTCTGTGACCCGTCACAGAGGTGGCTGCCCTTGGACGGAACTCTCTGTGACATCACAGCGGGTGCTGCCGCTGGGACGGACTATCTGTGACCGACACAAGTTGGCTGCCCTGGGACGGACATTTCCGGTGACGTCACAGAGGTTCAGCACTGCGACTGACATCTCTGTGACATCACGGAGTGAGGTGTCTGCCCTAAGACTGACCTCACTGTTAATGATGTCACAAACTGGCTTGCCCTGGGGGACGGACCTCTCTGTGAAAGTCACAAAGGTGTCTGCCCTGGGCGGGACCTCTCTGCTGAAAGTCCCAGAGATGGCTAGCCCTGGGGAACGAACCTCCTCTGTGACTCACAGATGTGCCTGACCTGGGACTGAACTCTTTGTGACGTCACAGAAGGTGGCTGCCCTGGGGACGGTACATCTCTGTTTCTTCAACGGGGTTGGCATCCCTGGGACGGAACTATCTGTGACGTCACAGAGGGGGGCATGTCCGCCTGGGATGGAACTCTCTGTGAACTCACAGAGGTGGCTGCCCTAAGAACAGACCTCTCTGTGACTTCACTGAGGTGGCTCACCAGGACTTCACAGCGCCTCTGTGACATCAGAAAGCAAAGTGACAGTTCAATATTGCCTGACTGTGACTCTCCAGCGGTTGTCTGCGCTGGGCGCTGACCTCTCTGGACATCGACAGAGTTTGCTGCAGCCAGACTCGGCCTCTGTGACATCACAGCCAAAACATCTACAATATTTCCTGACTGTGGACATCACAGAGGTGGCTGACATGGACGGATCTCTCGCCTAGACGTCACAGAGGTGGCTGCCCCTGGGACGGACCTTTCCTTGGACCTCACAGAGGTGGCTCCCGGGACGACCTCTTCGGGTGACGTCACAGACGTTGCTCCACCAGGACTCAGGCTTTTGTGACATCACAGAAAGCCAGCTGCAATATTGCCTATTGTGACGTCCACAAGGTGGGCTGCCCGTGACTGACCTCTCCTGTGACGTAGGAGAGGTGCTGCCCTGGGACGGACGCCATTCCGTGACCTCAACAGAGGTGGCATTCCACTGACGCACCTCTCTGTGTCATCACAGAGATGGCTGACTCTAAGAATGATCTCTCTGTGAGGTCGCAGAGGAGGCTGCACTGGGCGGGCCGCTCTGGACATCACAGAGGTGGCTGCCCTGGGTTGAGCTCTCTGTGAGGTCGCAGACCTGGCGGCCCTGGCACGGACCTCTCGGTGATGTCAGCAGAGGTGGCCGCCCGGGGCCGGGACCTCTCTGTGCGTCGCAGAGGTGTCTGCCCCGGGGACAGAACTCTCTGTTTACGAAGTCATGAAGCTGTCCACTCTGGTACGGATCTTTCGGTGATGACACAAAGAGGGGGCTGCACTGGTGACGAAACTCTCGTGAACGTCACAGAGGGTCTGCCCTGGGACGGACCTCTTGTGAACTTCACAAGAGGTGGCCCTGCGCGGGGACGGACCTCTCTGTGACGTCACTGATGTGGCTCCGATCAGGACTCACGGCCTCGTGTGACATCAAAGCAAGATGCTGCAATATTGCCCTAACTGTGACGTCACAAAGGTGGCTGCCCTGACAAGAACTCTCTGTGACATCACACAGGGCTCTACCAAGACCGCAGGCCTCTGTGACCATTACAGAAAGACAGCTGCAATGATTGTCCTGACTGTGACTGACAGAAGGGCTGCCCTGGGACTGACCTCTCTGTGACGTCACTGGGGGGGGGGGGGGAAGACGGCTGCCCAGGTCTAAAACTCTCGTCAACGTCACAGAGTTGCTGCCTGGGACGGAACTCTCTGTGAACGTCAACAGAGGTGGGCTGACCCAGGGGACGGACTCACTGTGACGTCACAGATCTAGCTGCCCAGGACTGAACTCTCTGTGTCGTCACAGAATTGGCTGCCCCTGGACGGAACTCTCTGTGCGTCACGGAGGTGGCTGCCTAGACTGAACTTTCTGTGGACTTCACAGAGGGGGCTGCCCTGGGACGAAACTTCTCGTGGTGACGTCACAAGAGGTGTCTGCCCTTAGGACTGACCTCTCTGTAGAGTCACAGAGGTGCTCCGCTGCGACTGACCTCACTGTGTACGTCATAGAGGATGCTTTGTGGGATTGCCTCCCTGTGACGTCACAGAGGTGGCTGCCCTGGCGGACCTCTCTTGCGTCACAGAGGTGGCTGCCCTGGGACTGACCTCTCTGTGACCTCACTAGGTGGCGTGCCCTGGGACGGACCTCCTCTGTGGACGTCACAGACTTAGCTCCACCAGGACTCAGGACTTTGTCTGATATCACAGCAGACAGACAGCTGCATATTGCCCAGATTGTGACATCACAGACGTGGTTGAACCGGGGACAATCTCTCCTAGACGTCACTCGAGAGGTGGCTGCCTGGGCGGAACTCTCTGTGACGTCCAGAGCGGTGGCTGCCCCTGGGACGACCTCTCTGTGACATCATCAGAAGGTGGCTGCTACTGGCGGAACTTCGCTTTCTGTGAGTTCGCAGAGGTGGCTTGACCTGGGACGGACCGACTAACTGTACGGTCACTGATCGTGGGCTCGACCAGGACTCACGCCTCTGTGACTTCAAAGCAAGACATACCTGCAATATTGCCCACCGAAAACTGCGACGTCAACAGGAGGTGGGTGTGCCCTGGGAACGGCCCTCTCTGTTGACGTCACAGAGGTGGCTGCCCCCTTGGACGAACTCTCTGTGACGTCACAGAGGGCGGCTCCAACCAAGACTCAGGCCTCTTGACATATCACAAAGACAGCTGCAATCTTGTCCTGACTGGACTTGACAGAAGTGGCTCCCTGGGACTGCACCCTACCGTGAGGACAGGGTGAAGTGTCTGGCACTGGGATTGACCTCTCTGTGACGTCACAGAGTGGTGTCCTGCCCTGCGACTGACCTCTCTGTGATGTCATCCGATGTGCTGCCCTGGGATTGAACTCTAACTGTGACGTCCCGGAGTTGCTGCCTCTGGGACGGATCTCTCTGTTGACGTCACAGAGGGGGCTGCCCTGGACGAAACTACTCTGTCACGTCAAAGAGGTTGCTGCCCCATGGGACGAGAACTCTCTGTGACTCACAGAGTAGCTGCCCTGGGACGGAACTCTCTGTATACTCACAGAGGTGGCTGCCCCTGGAATTACCATCTTCTATACGTCACAGAGGTGGCTAAGCCCTGGAGTGACCCTCGTGACGTCACAGAGGAGTCTAGCCATGGGACGAAACTCTACACTCTAAAATAAAGAAAAGACTGTCACAGAGGTGTCTGCCATGGGACGGACCTCTCTGTGACGTCACAGAAGTGTCTGCCCAGGGACCGAACTCTCTGTGACGTCACAGAGGTGGCTGCCCTGGGACGGAACTCTCTGTGACATCACAGAAGTGGCTGCCCTGGGACGGACCTCTCTGTGACCTCACAGATGTGGATGCCCTGGGACGGACCACTCTGTGACCTCACAGAGGTGGCTGCCCTGGGACTGACCTCACTGTGACATCACAGACGTGGCTCCACCAGGACTCAGGCCTTTGTGATATCACAGCAAGACAGCTGCAATATTGCCCTGACTGTAACATCACAGAGGTCGCTGCCCTGGGACGGATCTCTCCTAGATATCACAGAGGTGGCTGCCCTGGGACTGATTTCTCTGTAACGTCAGAGTGGTAGCTGACCTGGGACGCACCTCTCTGAGACATCACAGAGGTGCCTGCTCTGGGACTGAGCTCTCTGTGAGGTCGCAGAGGTGGCTGCCCTGCGACGGACCTCTCTGTGATGTCACAGAGGTGGCCGCCCGGGGACGGACCTCACTGTGACGTCATAAAGGTGGCTCGACCAGGACTCACGCCTCTGTGACATCAAAGCAAGATAGCTGCAATATTGCCCTAACTGTGACGTCACAGAGGTGGCTGCCCTGGGACTGAGCTCTCTCTGAGGTCACAGAGGTGGCTGCCCTGGGACGGAACTCTCTGTGACGTCACAGATGTGGCTACCCTGGGACAGAACTCTCTGTGACATCACAGAGGTGGCTCTACCAATACTCAGGCCTCTGTGACATTACAGAAGGACAGATGCAAGATTGTCCTGACTGTGACATGACAGAAATGGCTGGCCTGGGACTGACCTCTCTGTGACGTCACAGAGGTGGCTTCCCCGGGGACGGAACTCTCTGTGACGTCACAGAGGTGGCTGCCCTGGGACGGAACTCTCTGTGACAAGACAGAGGTGGCTGCCCTGGGACGGAAAAATCACTTGGACTCCCACAGGATCTAGCTGCCCATGGGACTGAACTCTCTGTGAAGTCACAGAAGTCGCTGCCCCTGGGACGGAAACTCCTGTGGACGTTCACGGAGGTTGATGATAGGACTGAACTTTCTGTGACGTCACAGAGGCCGGCTGCCCTGGGACGAAAAACTCTCTGTGACGTCACAGGGAGGCTGTCTAGCCCTTGGACTCGAACCCTCTCTGTGAGGTCACAGATGTGGCTGCCTGCGGACCTGACCTTCACTGTGACGTCATTAGAGGTGGCTGTGTGGGACTGAACCTCTCTGTGAGTCACAGAGTGGCTTGCCCTGGGACGGAACCTCTCTGTGACGTCACGAGTCGGTTGCGTGCCCTGGGGACGGACCTTCTGTGACCTCACAGAGGTGGCTGCCTGGGACGGACCTCTCTGTGACGTCACAGACGTGGCCTGCCCTGGGACGGAAATCTCTGTGACATCACAGAGGTGGCTGCCATGGGAAAGGACCCTTTCATACGTCACACGAGGTGGCTGATGCCCTGGAATGACCTTCTCTGTGACGTCACAGAGCGAGCTGCCATGGGACGAAACTCTCTGTGACGCACAGAGGCTGACTGCCCTTGGACTGACCTCTTTGTGACGTCACAGAGGTGGCTGGCCCTGCGGGACTTGACATCTCTGTGACGTCCCACGGAGGTGTCTGCTCCTGGCGAATCTGAACTCTGTGATGTCAGAGATGTGGCGGCTTCCATATGGGATTGTAAAACTCTCTGTGCCGTCCACAGAGGTGGCTGCCCTGGGACTGACCTCTCTGTGACGTCACAGAGGAGGCTGCCAGAGGGCCCGGACTTCTGTGACCTCACAGATGTGGCTGCCCTTCGGGACTGGAACCTCCTGTGAAGTCACAGACGTCGCTCCACCACCAGGACTCAGGCTTTGTGATAGCCACAGCAAAGGACAGCTGCAATATTGTCCTGACTGCTGACATCACAGAGGTGGGCTGCCCTGGGACGGATCTCTCCAGACATCACAGAAGGTGGCTGCCCGTGACTTGCTGATTTCTCTGTAACGTCAGAGAGGTGGCTGCCCAGGGACGGCACATATTCTCTGTGACATCACAGCGGTGGCCTGCTGAGGGAGCTGAGCACTCTGTGACCGGTCGCAGGGACATGGCTGCCCTCGGCACGCGACCTCTCTGTGACGTCACAGAGGTGGCGCCCGGGGGACGGACCCTCTGTGACGTCACACAGGTGGCTCGAACTGGACTACGCCACTGTTGACCATTCAAAGGCAAGATAGCTTGCAAATTGCCCTAACTGTGACGTCACAGAGGTGGACTAGCCCTGGGAACCTGAGCTCTCTGTGAAGTCCACAGAGGGGCCTGCCGTGGGACGGCGGGAACTCTTGTGAGCGTCCACAGAGCGTGGCTGCCCCAGGGGGACAGAAACTCTCTGAAGACATCACAGATGGGCTCTACCCGGACTCAGGCCTCTGGAACATTACAGTAAAGACAGCTGCCTACGATTGTCCTGACGTGACATGACAGAAATGGCTGCCTGGGGACTGACCTTCTCTGTGACTGTCCCACAGAGGTGGCTGCCCTGGGACGGAAACTCTCTGTGACATCACAGAGGGGGCTCGGCCCAGGGACGAAAACTCTCTGCACGACACCATAGGTTAGCTGCTCGGGGACGGAAATCTCTGTGACGTCACAGAGGTGGGTTGCCCTGGGACGGAAACTCTGTGAAACATTACACAGCCGGTGGCGGGTGGGCCTGGGACGGACCTCTCTGTGAGCGGACACAGAGGTTGGGCTAGCCCCTGGGGCACGAGACATTTCGGTGACGTCACAAGTTGCAGCCCTGCGCATGACATCTCGTGACATCAAGGAGGTGTCTGACCTAAGGACTGACCCTCACTGTTATGTCACAGAAACTGGCTGGCCCTGGGACGGGACCTCTCTGTGAAGTCACAAAGGTGGCTATGCCCTGGCGACGTGACCTCTCTGTGAAGTCACAGAGGTGGCGTGGCCCTGGGACGGACCTCTCTGTGAAGTCACAAAGGTGGCTGCCCTGGGACGGACCTCTCTGTGAAGTCACAGAGGTGGCTGCCCTGGGACGGACCTCTCTGTTTCTTCACGGGGTTGGCATCCCTGGGACGGAACTATCTGTGACGTCACAGAGGGGGCTGCCCTGGGATGGAACTCTCTGTGACCTCACAGAGGTGGCTGCCCTAAGACAGACCTCTCTGTGACGTCACAGAGTTTGCTGCACCAGGACTCAGGCCTCTGTGACATCACAGCAAGACAGCTACAATATTTCCCTGACTGTGACATCACAGAGGTGGCTGACATGGGACGGATCTCTCCTAGACGTCACAGAGGTGGCTGCCCTGGGACGGACCTTTCCGTGACCTCACAGAGGTGGCTGCCCTGGGACTGACCTCTCTGTGACGTCACAGACGTGGCTCCACCAGGACTCAGGCTTTTGTGACATCACAGAAATACAGCTGCAATATTGCCCTGATTGTGACGTCACAGAGGTGGCTGCCCTGTGACTGACCTCTCTGTGACGTAAGAGAGGTGGCTGCCCTGGGACGGACCATTCCGTGACCTCACAGAGGTGGCTGCCCTGGGACGCACCTCTCTGTGTCATCACAGAGGTGGCTGCTCTAAGAATGAGCTCTCTGTGAGGTCGCAGAGGAGGCTGCACTGGGACGGGCCTCTCTGTGTCATCACAGATGTGGCTGCTCTAAGAATGAGCTCTCTGTGAGGTCGCAGAGGAGGCTGCACTGGGACGGGCCTCTCTGTGACATCACAGAGGTGGCTGCTCTGGGACTGAGCTCTCTGTGACATCACAGAGGTGGCTGCCCTGGGACGGAACTCTCTGTGTTGTCACAGAGGTGGCCACCCTGGGACGGAACTCTCTGTGAAGTCACAGAGGTGGCTGCCCTGGGACGGACCTCTCTGTGACGTCACAGAAGTGTCTGCCCAGGGACTGAACTCTCTGTGACGTCACAGAAGTGGCTGCCCTGGGACGGAACTCTCTGTTACATCTCAGAGGTGGCTCCCCTGGGACGGATCTCTCTGTGACGTCACAGAGCTGCCTGCCCTGGGACTGACCTCTCTGTGACGTCACAGAGGTGGCCGCCCTGGAACGGACCTCTCTGTGACGTCACAGAGGTTGTGCCTTTGGACGAAACCTCTGTGACCAT
>JAGMWU010000266.1:26621-41593 GCA_018697195.1 Certhia americana | reverse complement strand
ATCCATCCATCCATCCATCCATCCATCCATCCATCCATCCATCCATCTCTCCCTCCCCGCTTCCTGAGCATCCCTCCCTCCCTCTCCGGGCTTCCTGAGCATCCCTCCCTCCCTCCCCGGTTCCTGAGCATCCATCCCCGGTTCCTGAGCATCCATCCCTCCCTCCCCGGTTCCTGAGCATCCCTCCCTCCCTCCCCGTGCTGCCTCAGGGCCCGCAGCGGTTGGAGCGCCGGGAGGGCCTCCCATAAACCCCTCCCAAAGCCGAATAGCCCGAAGTGGCGACCCCCGAGTGGATGGGGACCCCGCCGGCGCTCAGAGCATCCCCGAGGGCGGCGGAGGTGGAGGATCCCACGGTGGTGTTCTGCGGGAAGGAGCCGAGGATGGGTCCGGGCAGGGTGACCACCACGGGCGAGGGCTGGATCACGTAGGTGGAATCCTGGCACTGCCGCACGCAGGGCTCGCTGCAGCTGTTGGCCAGCGGGGTGGGACCGCAGGAGGTCGGGGGACAAAGCTCGGAGCAGGACATGGCTCGGGCTGCGAGTCCGGGATGCTGAGAGGTCTGGAATATTAAGGGAGAGCCGTAATTAGCCGAGTAATTAAGCTGCGTGTGTGAGCGCAAGAGCTGAGTGGGGAGTGGAGTGGTCTCGGCTCGGGAGGGGAATCCAGTGAAGCCCAGAGCTCCCCATAAATTGAGAGCTTGAAATATTAGATTTAATATATTGAATATAATATTTTATTATCCCACCCCACAAAGGGCAGCTGTAGCCCCTTCTCCTGAGCGGCTGCGAGCTCTCCTTCCCCACCACGCTGCTCCTGAAATCACTGGGGAAAGTGAGGGACCAAGAAAAGCAAGGAAAAGCTGTGCCACCCCCCCCAAAAAAAAAAAAATTAAAAATGGCTCAGCAAGCCGAAAGGAGGGCCACAAATTTCAGCGTGAGGCCTCGGCAGAGGCTGCTCTGAGCACCAGGGCTCAGGGAATCTCCCTCGGGGGAATTTCAGAGCCTCCTGGCCACGAGTGTCCCTCTCCAGAGCCGTTCCAAACCCGCTCGGAGGTTTTCCTGGAGAAAGGCGCTGGGAGATCTCCTGAGATCCCCTCCCAACCCCGAATATTCCGTGATTCCGTTCCGAGAGCACAAAGCTCCTCACAGATCCCCCCCCAAATCCCCTCCCAGCTGCTCAGGCAGAGCTTGGGACTCCTCGGAACGGAAAGATTTGGGTGACACAGATTAAAAAAAAAAAAAAAAAAACGAAAAACCAAAAAAAACCAAACCCCGGGGTCAGCACAGGAACAACCTCCACCCTTCACCCTTCAGGAACAACCTCCAGCCTTCGAGGTCTCCTCTTTTTTCGCAATTTTAGCATTTTTAAAGAGCACAAACCTCGGGCTGCTACGGACAAAGAGCAGAAAAATAAAACACAAAGACAACCCCGGTCCAGGAAGATGGGGAGCAGATCAGGACTTACCCTTTTCTCCACGGAGAATAAAACAGGAGTGGTTTTATCTCCCCTGACCGGGTTGGTTTTATACCCTGGCGCGGAGAGCCCGAGGACCTGGGACATAAATTGAGCTTATTAACGATTCCTCGTATGCAAATCACCCCTGGCTGGGGATTTGCTTTCCCTCTCTCTTGGTGTTTCCTGCCTGGATTTTCATTTTCTCCCCTCTGTAATGTATGCATTCCTCCGCAGAGGTTTCTTTAATCATCAAATCTTACGAGCCCGGCTAATTTCCTGATTCGTCTGGGTTACTCAGGGAATTATTTTGCATCCTGAGGAAGGGTGACGCAGATGAATGGAACCATCAGGGGAGGTGCAGTGAACTTCCCCTGTGTGGAATCCCCCGTCCCTCCGAAGGGAGGTTTTGGCACCCTTCGCTGCGAAAAGGGCAGAAATTCCCATTTCTGCCTCAGGATTTCACCAGCTTCCTCTCAAACAGAGGGGAGGGACGCAAAAATAAAGGACATAAAATCATTTAAAAAGCGTTTAGAGCTGGTTAAGCCCTCAAAAGTGAAATGGATTATTTTGAGGGGACAGATTTTATTTCCTTGACTCAGCAGAGGGCATGAAAGAGAATCAGCATCTCATCTACTCCTCTGTTATTAAGCCACCACCCTGCCAGGACGGAATCTGAGGCACAATCTGGGAACTGAGTGTCCCAGGAGACTCCAGGCTGGGCTTTCTCCCGACATCAAACTCCACGACAGCGACTGAGATCAGCTGGAGGGTGCCTGGGATTTTGGGGCTGCTCAGAGACACTCAAAGCCTTGCCCAAGCTCATCTTTGGGGTCATCAAAGACTCCAAACCCTTTGACATCCGCCACCAAATTATTACTTTCCCCTGCCGGGCCTTGCACCATTATGCAAAATTGTTCTCCCAAATTATCAGCGGTTATTTGGAGTCGTTTGTGATGTCCTTGTTGCTTCTTTTATTTTATTTTTTTTTTTCCTCTTTGAAAGCAAATTCTGGCTTTCACTTTGCACGTCTCAAAGGGCGCCTCAGCAGCGCAGCAATTCCAGTTCCTTTTTAAAGGCAATTTCCAGATTAAAAAGCAGCCCGGAGGGCAGGGCCGAGCATCGCAGCCTCTCCTGGGGTTTCATCTCCCAGGCAGAGACAGGCAAATCAGCCCCGGACTGGACTGGGAGCATCTCCTGGGAAATCAGCGCTGCTCGCAGACTTCTGAGGAGCAGAAATCTTCAAAGTTGCCCAAACATTTCCCTGGACCACTCAGACACGCAAAAGGGCAGGGCCGGAGCCTCTGAACATGACCAGGGCCGAGATTCCTGATGGGATCCGGAAAATTCCCCCGCCAGCTCCAATCCTTCCGTCTTGTCCTTGGGATACAAATCGGAATTTGCACAATTCCATGCGTGTTCCCAATTTGGGATGGCCGCTCACACTCTCCCGTCCCTCAAGGCTGACCAGACTCCCCTAAAGTTTTTTTTTTTTGCACCCAAAAAAAGTTGTTTAAAAATCGATTTAAACAGAGAAGCTGTGGAAGTGTCCGGATCCAGGTTGGACCGGGCTTGGAGCAGCCTGGGACAGTGGAAAATGTCCCTGCTCGCGGTTTTGATGATTTTTAAGACCCCTTCCCACCCAAACCATTCCACGATTCCCTGATTTTCCTTCATAAGGATAATTATTGACCCTAAGAGCAGCTTGTGGTTTGAGAGCCAACTCATCCAAGCTGCAGAGAAGATAAAAAGAGCCCAAATTCCACCTCTAAAAGTGACCCTGAGTTCCAGCTTGTCTGGCTGGCTCCATCTTCTCCTCCCAGGAGCCGAAGGCTTTGGGATGCTGCTCCCGGGAATAGTGCAAAGAGCAGTCATCTGGAATCTTCTGGGTTTTTATCAGGGCTGGAATTGCACCCTCGGGACTCCAATTAAAGCTCTCATCAGGGGCTGCTCCCAGCTGCGTGCCCGGAATCCTAAACAAATGGGATTTTGACTCATGCCCGCTTTGGGAGGTGGAGCCGGGAATTTTTAATGGATTCAAAGCAGGGAGATGAAACGCGGGTCGTGGGTCTGATCCGCGGCCGGGACGAGCCCACAATGAACACAAACAGCAAATAATCCAATTTCCCTGTCGGGGAACCCGGCCAAAAGCAAAGCAAACCCACAATTCCTGCTTAACAAAAGGCTCAGGAATGTCTCGGATGCTCCAGGCAGCCCCGGAAAACTCTAAAAGCTTTCCAGAGCCTTCCTGCCCCTTCCCTTCTCTCCAGGAGATGCTTCAGCTTCCCGGAATTTGTCGCTGGGAGAGATTTTCGGTGACAACAAATATTTCTGCAAAAGCACCTGGCGGTAGTTTTGATTTGGAGGGGACCAAGTGGCTGCAGAAGAAATCCTTCCCTGTGAAAAAAAACTTTTTTTCTGACACGATATTTCCACTCATTCTCTGCAGGCAGTGAATAAATCGCTTTCTAACTGGCTGCAAACCCAGCCAGATTTCCCTTTTTTCCCCTCAGGATTGTGCTTTCCTTGCTGCCTCACCAAAAAAAGGCTGCTCGGGACAGGAATGAAGGGGGGGAAGTGATGTTTGAGGGTGGCCTTTTATTTTATTTTGAAAAGTTTGACCCTCCTGATGCGATTTCTGAAAGCTTGGAGGAAAACGCCCCGGCTCTGAGGGGAGTCTTTGTGCAATCTGGGAGAGGGGAGGTTGATTTAATTAATGAGAAGGGAATTGCGAGGGTAAGGAAATTAATCTTTTTTTCATGAGGAATATCCACCCGAACCTGTCCAAGGCACCTTCTCCTCAGTGCCTCAGTCACAACCCTTTGGAGCCGGGGACTTTTTGGAATTCTTCGCCTTTGATCAGCTCCAGTTGAGATGGCAAAAAAAAAAAAAAAAAAAAAACAAAAAAACACATTAAATGAAACATTTAATCCAGACGAAACTCCTCTTGTAATAGAACATCAAACTGCCGGCTTTCCACTGTCTTCTGATGGTTATTAACAAAACCTCCTCTTTAAAATTATTAATTCTTTCATTTACCTCCTGTCATTTCGCTCCACTAATGACTGCAGTCGGCACAACTTCATCAGCGGCTTTAATTACAGATCAGCCTCCTTCTGGACAGTCAGACAAAAACCCCAAGCGAGACTTTTCAGAGATATCAAGAGTTTTAGGGGCTGAGCCGCCCGGAGCCTTCAGGGGAAGATTTCCAAACCTTTTTCCTGCAGGGAGCAAAGCTCCACTCGTCCCCGTCCAGGGGGAACAAAGCAGCGCCTACTAAAGCTCAGCTCTGCCAAGGCTTCAGGCGCCCTAAGAAAGGGTTCGAGCTAAAAACCCTTTAAATTTCAGTCCTTTAATCTCGTTGGCCCACACTGGCTTCCCAACCCAGCAAAATTCCAAAAGGAAAAACGCTTCCCATCCTTCTGCGCCCCCCCTGCCAGGCTCCCCGGGGGCTGAGCTCCAGGCTGAGCCCCAAATTTGGCTTTGGGGTTCCCAAAGGGTGCCCCAATTCCTGCTTCTCTCCCTCCACATCTCCCTGAGCAATCCCAGCTCAGCTCCCTCCTTTTAAAAGGCTTTTCCCATCTTTAAAAACTCCTGGAATGCGGCACCCATTGCACTTTTCTGCTTTTCAAAAGGGGTCTCAGGCTCGGGGTTAAAAGATTTCCCTGACTCGTTCCCCTTTGAAATGATTTGTGCCGTGTTTTTCTGGAAGTGGGAACTTCCAGAGGCACTGGAAAAAGGGGATGGGAGGGCAAAGAAGGCCAGGCAGACTCGGGGGGGGTGATGCAGCACGAGTTTAATGGGTTGAGGAAGGGAAGGAAGCAAGGTAAAAATCAGGAATACATTTCCAAGGTGGGGTAAGGACAGAACCCACTCGTCCCTCTCACAGCATGTGGAAATCTTCCTTCTTCACTGGTGAATGACCTGTGCTAATCCAGCCATGCAGAACAATTAATATTTCGCCTATTATCAAACACAAAAACCAAACAACCAAAAAAAAAAACTTTAAAGAATTTAAAAAAAAAGCAGGACAAGACATTTGCTGAGGAATACGAATTAAAAGCACGAACAACAGACAAGCGAAGGCCTGGCTTTGGCAGACGCCAAACCCCCACAGCTCCAGGCTGGGGATGTCTCAAGTGGCATCCAAAAATGCGGCCGGCAGCTCAGTCCTGCTCGGGGTTCAGCATCCCTGAGCCTCAGCAGGGCCCGTAAAAGCCGCTGCGAGAGGCGTTGTAGCGCCGGGAGGGCCGGCTGTAGCCACTGCCCAGCCCGGGGTAGCCAAAACCCCCGAAAGCCCCAAAAGCCAAGGAGCTGCCCGAATTGATGGGGACCCCCCCGGCGCTCAGAGCGCTCCCGACGGCGGCGGAGGCTGAGGATCCCACGGTGGTGTTCTGCGGGAAGGAGCTGAGGATGGGTCCGGGCAGGGTGAGCACCACGGGCGAGGGTTGGATGACCACGGTGGAATCCTGGCACTGCCGCACGCAGGGCTCGCTGCAGCTGTTGGCCAGCGGGGTGGGACCGCAGGAGGTGGGGGCACAGAGGTCGTAGCAGGACATGGCTGTGGCCGGAGGGAAGCCTGGAAAACAGGAGCTGTGTTACACCCAGGCTGGCCGGAACAGCGGCAGATTCCCAGGGATCCAGTCTGGGTTCCTTGAGGGATGCCCTGAGCCCGGGATCCCTTCGGGATTTCCTGAGTACTCGGGATCCTCTGAGCCCTGCATCCCCTAGGGATCTCCTGAGCCCTCGGGATCCCCTGAGCCCGAGAAACATTCGGGATTCCCCTGAGCCCGGGATCCCCTCGAGATTCCCTGAACCCTCGGGATCCCCTGAGCCCTCCATCCCCTCGGCATCCCCTGAGCCCTCGGGATCCCCTCGGGATCCCCTGAGCCCTCGGGATCCCCTCGGGATCCCCTGAGCCCGAGAAACATTCGGGATCCCCTGAGCCCAGGATCCCCTCGAGATTCCCTGAGCCCTCGGGATCCCCTGAGCACTCGGGATCCTCTGAGCCCGGGAACCCCTTGGGATCATCTGAGCCCTCGGGATCACCTAAGCCCTCCATCCTCTGGATCCCCTGAGTTCGGGATCCCCTCCTGATCCCCTGACCCCTCCATCCCCTCGGGATCCCCTGACCCCTGCATCTCCTCGGGATCCCCTTCCCAAATTAGGCTTCCTTCCTGGATCCCCGCCAGGTTTCCAGTCAGGGTTGCGAATTGGGGAGGAAATGAGGATTTTAGTGCTTCTCGTGCGCAGGAATCATCTTAAGTAAAGGATTTTTAGGCTTTAGGAGCAGAAAAGAAGAAAAAAAGGATTCTGCTGTAGATGCTGATTCTGGAAGTTAAAATATATTTTAGAGTGCGAGCGAGGACTGTTAACAAAAGGTGTTGAGAGTAGGGCATATAAACCTTGAAACAGCAGAAAAATATATCTGTGAGAAATAAAAAGTTTTCAGCCTAATAATGGAATGCCGTGGATTGTATTCCAAAGCTAACAAGCAATCATTTTAAACAAGCTTAGGTGTGCTTTTTGTAATCAGGTAAAGCAAATGTCGATTTGTTTGTGGTGTTTGCCACAGGCTGAGAGAATTTTAAAGCGTGTTTTAAGGTAGAATTCAGTGTTTGCTGGTTGGGATGCGAGTTATTGCCATTTTTTTTACAGCCTCAGCCACGTAATGAGACTTTTGTAAAACAGAGATAGCTCGAGGCGCATCCCGGCAGTAGTTTTGTGTCGTTTGGAAATTGTAAATATTGCTGCTGCTGGCTGGCAAACTCGCGTTGTGGCCTTGGGTGAATTTTCTGCTTGGGCTGAGGCGGCCACGCCGCTCTGAACAGGCCCAGGAATTCTCTGCTGATGTTTAAGTGCAGCTGCAGAACCTCAGGACTTCCTTGGATCCCAAAAACTGAATAAATAACCCATTTAATAAACGATCGATTTCATAAATAGCCCATTTAATATGTGCCCCATTTAATAAACGACCCCTTTAATAAATAATAATCCATTTAATAAACGACCCCTTGAGTAAATAACCCATTTTATATATACCCCGTCTAATAAACGACCCCTTTAATAAATAATAACCCATTTAATAAATGGCTGATTTAATAAATAACCCATTTATATATACCCCATTTAATAAACGACCCCTTTGATAATTAATAACTCATTTAATATATACTTCATTTAATAAACGACCCCTTTGGTAAATAATAACCCATTTAATAAATGGCCCCTTTAGTAAATAACCCATTTAATATATACCCCACTTAATAAATAACCTGTAACCATTTAGCTACTCGATGTTTTTTTATAACTCGCCACCAACACAAAACTCCCTCTTTGATACAAAACCTCCCTTCCTCCCTCTGAGAAAAAAACTGCCGCAGCAGGAGCGAGGGAAAATCTACCAAATCCAGGCAGAAATTCGCTGTGTAAAGAGAATAAATAGGTTCAAAACTCACCTTATTCACGCCGGCAAAGGAGGGAAGAGAAGTGGCTGGGAGAGCCGGGAGTTGCTCAGGTTTTTATACCGAATTTGGAGTTGCCCAACGACTTGGGCCACTCTTTGTGCAAGACGTGATTTATGGGGCCACGACTGATTAGAGGCTTTTTTTTTTTTTTTTTTTTTTGCCTCAAAATTTTTTTTTTTTTTTTTCTTTCCCGCTTCGCTTCCTTATCTTGTGGTTTTGTCTATCTGACCGCCAGGCGCTTTCATCTTAAAATATTCCGGGCCAGGTTCATTCCTGGGAGCTCTGGGGTGATTAATTCAGCCTTCAAAACCCCCTCTTTGGGATCTGCTTGGTGTCATTAAAGGCGATGAGGCCTCATTTGCATAATGCAGGGCCCTCCCCTGCCAGGTAAATCCCGGGCGGAAGGTTGCAGATTTTGGGAATCAAGCCCCGAATGTTTGGAGCTGCTTTTCACAGGATCCCTGAGGTTGGAGAAGAGCTCCAGGATCATCGGGTCCGAGCTGTTCCCAATCCCAGCCTAAGGTCCGTCCGTTCCTTGGACACCTCCGGGCATGGAGAGGCTCCTTCAGGGAAGCAAAAATGGAATTTTCCATGGAAAACACCCAGGGAGGTTTGGAATCCCCACCCCTGGGGGTGTCCCAGCAACGAGGGGACATCGAGAGCGAGCCAGGATCAGCTCCAGGGTGGGATTGATGACCCTGGAGCTCTTTTCCAGCCCCAAATCCCATCCTGGATTAACCCCCAGGTGATTTTCTGCTGGCACATCCACAGCCGAGACATGCAAATCCCGTTTAAATCAGGGATGTCTCTGCGGGGATGCCCTGGGAACAGAAACTCGTTTGGTTCGGGCACTTCAAAGTTTATCAGCAGCTTTATTCCAGCTCCATCATGCAAATGTCCCATCCTGGGCGCATCCCTGACCTAAATCCGCGTTTTGGGGTTTTATTTAATGATACCGTATCCAAGATTTGGGGGGGTGCAGGGCAGGGAGGTGAAATCGCTGCCCTGGTTTCTGTCTCTGCAGGAATTGCAGCTGCTTTATGTTTCAGATCGAACAGAAAAATTCAAGGTTTGGTTTGAGCCGTCTGGTATTTCAGGAGGATCCTCAAAAAATAAAAATAAGAATAAAAATTAAAAAAATATAAAAATAAATATAAAAAATAAAAATGCCTTGGCTGTTTTCAGCTGTGCATTCCTCATTAATTCTCCATATTTTAGGGAATTAGCAGCTATTTAAAAAATATATATTTCCTCTCTAGTATTTAGTGGAGGGTTTAATATGCATAACACCATGCACAGTTTCTTTGAATCTTTTTATTATTATTTTTTTAATTTTCCCAATTATTTTTATTCCTCCTTCATCCGAGCTTTGCTTGGGAAACACAAAACACGTTTAAAACGCAGGTGTGAATTTAAAAACAGATCTGGCAACATTTTCAGAGCTGTTTGGAGCCTTCCTTGCAAATAATTACAATAAATACTGTCCTAACTCCAGCCTTTATTTTACTGAAGGCTCAGAATGATTTCATGGCCTGATTTTGAGATGAATTAAAGTGAGCAAATTAAGAGTTCACAGATTTTTGTCATCAAGGCCAGACCTAAATATTCAAATTATAATTAAGACTTCTTGCCTGATGTGAGAATCTCCTCCTGAGACAACTGTGAGTGACTGAACGTCTGAAAAAAAAACAGCGATTTTTAATCAAAATGGAACTGGGAGGTTACTCACAGCCTTCCCTGGGTAAAGTCTCCAGGCACAGAAGTGACCCCAAAATCCATGGAGAAGCAGAGGGAATTTCCCTGGCCAGAGTGACATCTGCAATTCCTTTGGGATTGTAATTAATTAGCTCATTATGAAGAATTAGTTCCTCAAAGGCTTGGGGCCTCTGTAAAATTCCTGCAGCTCCTGAGTTCCCTGCTCAGCTGAGTTTGGCTTTTCTCTCCCTAATTCTGGGCTGAGCTCGGATTGATGGAGACGTTTGAGGTTCCCACAATAATCCAAATCCAGAGCTGGGTGGAATTCCAGAGATGGACAGAATTCCAGAGACGGACACAGATCCAGAGCTGGGCAGAATTCCAGAGCTGGGCACAAATCCAGAGCTGGACATGATTCCAGAGCTGGACACGATTCCAGAGCTGGGCACGATTCCAGAGTTGGACAGAATTCCCGAGCTGGACAGAATTCCAGAACCTTGCACAATTCCAGAACTGAGCACAACTCCAGAACTGGACACAATTCCAGAACTGAGCACAATTCCAGGATTAAGCACAATTCCAGAACCGTACAGAATTCCAGAGCTGGGCACGATTCAGAACCGGACGTGATTCCAGAACTGGGCACCGTTCCGGGTGGAATCTCCCCCCAGGGCAGAGCCGAGCCGAGGGGCTGAATCCCCTCCCTGGATTCCCGGGACTTCCCCGACCTGGCTTTGGGACTTCCCACCTCTCCAGCCTGTCCAGATCCCCCTGGATTGGGAATTATTTGATCCTCAAGCTTCTCCTGCGGTTTTTAAGGTGTTTAACTCAGGCCGTGTCCGCCTGGAATTCGGGTTTTTTTTCAGCCACCACTCGTTCCTGGCTGGAATTTTCTGCCCAGCTCAGGCAGACGAAGCTGTGGACCTGTGATCTGGGGTGGATTTGGGCACAAGGAGATGTGAAAAATCTCCATTTTCACACCTGACTGGCGCTCATTTCCTTGTTAATTTTATTCAGATCCTGTCACGAACAACTTTAAAATCACCCAGCTTTGAGGTTTGCTTTGGCATCTTGCCCTAGGCTAATAAATGGAATTTCTGCGATGATTTCTGTCCCAAAAATTAATGCCACTCCCTCCTGGATGGACCTGCGGAGAATTCCTGCAAGGAGCCGGGGTAGTGTGGAATTCCCAGCTGGAATTCTGCTGGGAACAGCAGAAACCAGCACCGAAAATTAACTCGCGCTCGAGGGGAGAAATTATTTACTCACCAGAAGCCCAGCAAAACAACAACAACACACCCAAAACGGGAGGGTTATGTTTGGTTTTCAGACCTGTTTTTCTCGAGCTTTCAAAAGCAGATTTTAATTGCATTTCGAATTGGATGAGTGCAATTAGCGCTGCCCTGGGTGCCGCCTCCACCTTCCTCCCCGAACAAAGTTTGGTGCCGCCAAGGCTGGAGAATGTGGGATTCGGATCCATCCCCTGGGAGCCAGGGTTTTCCTGGAATAATCGGGATAAACCCCGTGCAACGGAGCGTTTCTTTTCCTCCCCGTCCTTTTTGCTGCCAGGTCCCTGATTTCCCGTTTATTTCCCTCATTCGGGAAGGAAAAGATCCTGGTTTGTTCGGAGCTGGAGAGCCGGGGCCAAACACATCCCTGGAAAACTTTTCTATCCCGCTCCTGGGAAACTTTTCCATCCCGGGAAAATGAGGGAGGATGTCATGGCTCAAAAAAAGAAAAGCAAACCAAAAATAAAACCCCAAAACCCGAAAAAGAACCCCAAAACCCAACCCCCACCCCCCAAAAAAACCCAAAACAACCTCCCAGAGTTCATCCACGAGGGTGGGAGCCCTCGGATGGGGTCCCAGGACACAACAACTCCGGTCCGTGGAGTTTCACCCTCTCCAAGCTCAACTAATGCCTTTATAATGCTATTCATTGATTAATTAATTAATGTTGGTGCCTTCTGGGGACTGAACTGGCACAGAGAGCAGTCAGAGCAAAAGGATAAAGCAGGGATTTATTAAAAGGCCTCACTGGGCACACCTGGGTGGCACAAGAGTTGGGCCACACTCAAGGTGACCCCAAAATGGGCACAGAATGGACCCCCGGTCATCAGGGCTCACACTTTGATAAATTCTGGTCCATTTGCATGTTAAAATCAATTGTGAAATTCCAGCTTCAGGTTATAAAGCGCCATCCTCCTTGTTTTTTCTCCTCCCTTCACCCTTGGGTTTGTTCTTGAGCCTGGAAGTTGTCCTTGGTGCCAAACTGGAGCAGGAATTATTTTGTCTGCCTGCTCTGTGAACAGAGCTCAGCAACACTGAATATGAAACCTAAAACTACTCACCAAAACAGCCCAGAGCCTAAAACATATAAAAATTCAGATTTAAAGCATCAGTGCCACAACGCAGAGCTCTCGGGACGGGCGAGGCGGCACCAAGGAGCTGACAAATTATTGCAGTTTTTTCAAAAATGGAAATTTCTAGCGTCGTGTTGGCTGCGGAGCCCGGGGTGTGACGGAACAAAGGGGTCGGGGTGAACCCCCCGAGGGTGAAGGGAGATTTGAGGGAGGTTTTTCATCTCACGCCAGGCTGGTGCTTAAACCATGAGCAGTTTAACTCCCGGGGGACAACTCGACCTGCTGGGGACGCTGTTTGTGTGACCGAGTTATTGGATTGCCCCAAAACTCCCCGAAAACAGAATTTCCCCCAGTTTTTCCCCTCAAAATTGAGGGGTTTAGTGCCTCCAGTGGCTGTTGCCAATCTCACTCGGATCCTGGAGGTGACTCTGAGCTCTCCACACTCCAGGCTGAGCATTCCCAACATTCCCAACTCCCCCAGGCTGTGGGTGATAAATTCCACCGCGGGAAATTTCCAAATAAGAACAGCAGGGGAGGAAAAAAAAAAAAAAAAAAAATCATCATGAGACTGAGGAGATTACGATAAAAGCATCAATTTATTAATCCCAACGAGAGGATTAAAGCCCTGCAAAGCACCAGGGGTCGGTGGGGGGGGGGGGAAAAGCTCAGCTCAAGGGGTTCATGTTCCACTGGCAGAGCTTTTCTTCCAGCGCACCCTGAGAACCGCTTCCCAAACTTCAACTTTTACACCGGGCAGTACCAAACACACCGAGTTAAACTTTTACACCGGGCAGTACCAAACACACCGAGCAGCAGAGCCCCGAACCGCATCCGAAAAAGGAACAGGAGCAGCGGCCTCAGCTCCAGGGGCTGAGCGAGACAGCTCAGGAGGATCACCGGGGATCTGACACGGCTTTGGGAAAGCGGCAGCTCAGTCCTGCTCGGGGTTCAGCATCCCTGAGCCTCAGCAGGGCCCGTAAAAGCCGCTGCGAGAGGCGTTGTAGCGCCGGGAGGGCCGGCTGTAGCCACTGCCCAGCCCGGGGTAGCCAAAACCCCCGAAAGCCCCAAAAGCCAAGGAGCTGCCCGAATTGATGGGGACCCCCTCGGCGCTCAGAGCGCTCCCGACGGCGGCGGAGGCTGAGGATCCCACGGTGGTGTTCTGCGGGAAGGAGCTGAGGATGGGTCCGGGCAGGGTGAGCACCACGGGCGAGGGTTGGATGACCACGGTGGAATCCTGGCACTGCCGCACGCAGGGCTCGCTGCAGCTGTTGGCCAGCGGGGTGGGACCGCAGGAGGTGGGGGGACATCGCTCGTAGCAGGACATGGCTCCTGGGGAGGTCTGGAATAGAGGAGAACACCTGAGTGCCAGGTGGGAGTCGCTTCACGGCTGCGTTCGGTTTTAGGGACAGCGACGTCCCAAGGAGCCTTTGAGGAGCTGAGGAGGAAACCAAACTCTTAAATAAAGAGAGACAGAAGATGAAATGTCCCCCCCCGGGCTGGCGCTGGGGTGGGGAGGAGCTGGCAGAGGAACAAAAGGAACAAACCTGTGTCGTTAATTTAATTGCCGGATTTTTGATTGCGCGTCTGCGGAGAGAGCAGCAGTCGGGAGTGAAAATCTAAAACAAAAAAAAAAACCCAACCGCAAATGTGCCCGTGGAGAGAGTTCCATGGGCAGCGGGAAGAGTGAGAGGCAGGATTCATTTGGAGGCTCCAGCTTTGCCTTCAAAGGGGTAGGAATTTCAAAGTTTCAACGTCATTAAGCAGCTTCGGAGAGGAATCCTTTGAAATCCTCCTCAGAAAACTCGCCCGTGGATGTGAGAAAAAGCAGGAATTCCCTGCACGCTCCTGGGTTTTATCTGCACCAAAATCCTCAGATTTCCTGGGAATTGCTGGGCTCTGCTCCTGTTTTCCCCTTCTTTCCCTTTATCCCCAAAATCCCGACATTCCAGGAGTTGTCACTGCCCTCTGGGATCAAAACTCCCACTCTTGGAGACCCAGCTGACATTCCAGGATGGAAAAGACCCCCTCAAGATATAAAATAAATATATATAAATGTAACTGAGCTCCTGGATTTTCTGTTCCAACAAATAGTTGGGATTCTAAAAGGATTTTTGAAGACCCCAGAGTGCCAAACCCACCCATTCAATTCGTCAATCTTTATTAGCTCGAAAAAACGTCATTTAACACGTCTGAAATCCCATCTCTGAAAAAATTCCCACCACCAATTCAAGGATGTCTACAACGGAGCCAGGACTCCAGAAAATCCCAATATTCCAACAGCAAAACCCCAACTTTTTAAAGAGAATAAGTGTCACACGCACGCACACAAACACACACCCCAAAGAATCCAGCAAGAAGCAGAACACTGTGTGGGGGAAAGAAAAATCAGATTATTAAAAGGCAAGAAATCAACAAACAGAGAAAGAGAAGCGGATTTGAACTAACCTTGCTCACAAAAGAGGAAAGAGGGAAGAGGAGTGGTAGGAAGGAGCTGGGTTGAGTTGGTTTTTATACCTCAGCCCTGATGGCCTGGGGACCACAGACAGCCTTTGTACCTGGAATTAATTCCCAACGAGTATGTCCTGAATGTCAAACGTTCCACCTGATTAAATGCCTTTTCCTCGCTGCTTATTTACTTTGTTTTTATTTCCTTATCTTCTGACAGACGGATTCCGTCCCGCGGGTTTCTCTCATCTCGGGAATTAGGGACCAAATTTATTCCAGGGCCACCTCTCAGTCACAGCAAAATCCAGACTCCGGCGCATGTTTGGCTTTAGTCATAAAGAAAAATACCGAGAATGTCTATAATACATAATTCATCATTCTAAGGCGTTCTTTTATTACGAGGATGAGTGTAAATCCTTAATAAATTCCTGTCTCCAGCGATGCTCAGCAGGCTCTGCCTCCAGCCGGGCGTCGGGACAATCCCAGTTCTGGGTTTGGGGACAAGGAGCACACCCAGCCCTGAAACCCCACAGAGTCCAGGCAGGAATTGT
>JAGMWU010000266.1:0-14656 GCA_018697195.1 Certhia americana | reverse complement strand
GAAGGAGAAGGAGAAGGAGAAGGAGAAGGAGAAGGAGAAGGAGAAGGTGGTTTCAGCTCACCTGTGTCAACGAGGAGGATGAGGCAGGAGAGGTGGCTGAGGGCTCCTGTGCTCAGAGTGGGTTTTATACCATCCTGGCCAGCCCCAGGGCCAGCCTTTGCTCATGGGATGCATTTCCCAAGCTCATCCTGCATGGAAAACACTCCCTTCCTCCCGCACCCACCTTTGATTTGGTGCTGCTTCCCCGTTCCCTTGCTGGTGGCATCCCCATTCCCCACTGGGACCTCGTTTTATGTGCCTTAATTAGAGATCAAAGGCTTCTCCTGGCCAGCATTGTCGATTCATGTAATTTAGGCCTTGGTGGCAATGCCCTTGGAAAGCAGCGTGTTTTTCCTCCTCTGTCTGGCACTTTAGTCACTGCCTCGTCTGTCTCGTGGCCCTTTCCAAATTAAAACGATGCCAGACTCACCCTCGGAGAGCTCCAGATTCACACAGCATTTGCATGTTTTGCATAAATGTCATTGCAGCTTCTTTTTTTTTCCCCTGTGTTTTCAGATTGTGCCACATGTCTGGTCCGAGTCTCTCACTGGGAATTAAACTCTGGTTTAGATGAGAGCCTAATTAGGTCACCAACTCTGCCTGGCATCAATTTCTTTAGTTTTTTCAACCAACATGCAGAGTTTTATCCCAAAAACCACTTCATGGTTTAGAGTTCATTGTGTCAGTACCTTCACCTTGCCTAGAATCTCCAAGTACATTTAATAATTTAATAATCTGAATTTTTAAAAAATCTGAATTTTTCTAAAATGCGGGTTTTTTTCCAAGTCAGCTTCACACTTGAGGTCCTTTTTGGGAATAATTCCCCTCAGAGCAATTTCTGTGGAGTCTCCAGGAGTGGTTTTTCCTTCCCTTTTTCCAGCAGGGAGATGAACTCTGTTTCTCAGCAGAAATAAAATTCAGCAGCTGCTGCTGGAAATGGGCTACTGGGCAAGCTGCTGGCCTGGCCTCATTAGGGCTGGAATGTGCTCAGGTTTTATGTCCTGGCAGCACAATTTGGAGGCCAGGATGACCGGAGGTGACATCCTGACAACGCTGCTGTAGGACAGGAATGGAAACAATTGGGAGCACAAGGGGTTGGTGGCGTCCCTGCAATTGCTGGGACACCTAATTTCAGTTTATTTTTGGCCATACCCCAAGTGCTTCATTCAGGTGGTGCAGCCAACAATCATTTCTGCTCAGCTCGGGTAATTTGAGCGGGTAATTTTGGCTAACCAAGGGCAGGAAGTCTCCAGCTTCCGTTTTTCCTCCCCAAAACATTTCTGAGGAGAGAAATGTTTCATTTGATTTGTGAAAGCAGAGCTTAGGACGTCGTGAGTGCAGCAAAAGAAGGATTAAACTGACTGTGAAGGGATAAAATGATTCTGGCAATAATTCAATCCCCAGAGTGAGGATTTTAATTTTGGAATTATTTCAAGATTTCAGCTCGGAGAAGAACCAAATAAACCAGGAATGCATCCTGTGATGACCGAGGTTGAAGAAATGATCAGTTCCGGGATGTGATCCATCCCAGGCCAGGTTGGATGGGATATTGGGCAACCTGATCCAGTGGGAGGTGGCTCTGCCCATGGAAGGAGCTGGTCCTTAAGGTCCCTTCCTCCCCCAAAACCATTCCGTGACTCCACAGCTGATGGGAAAGTTTATTTAGGAAGAATTTTTTTAATATAAAAAAAAAAAATTAGAAAAAAATAATAAAAAAGGAGAATTCACTGGAAGCTCCCTCTCAGCAATATCAGAACCTGCATCTCTCATTTTGCTTCATCCCCCACGCCGAGGCCTCGGAGGTGTCTGGCTGCAGCTCCCCGGGGCTGCAGAACAATTGAGGCTCCAGCTGCTTGAAAGGGAAGAACTTCAAAGCCGGCCCCAAATATTCATTAAATGGTTGAGACACACAAAAGTGCATCAGCCATGGAAATATTGCAGCCACAATGCAAAATTGGGGTTGGTTTTGTCACCCGGGCAATAGCGTCACCCGAAATTTGGTTACTCCTCGGGCAGACAAGGTTTGGCAGCGTCAGAACCCCGGGTCGTTCGTTTTTTTACATTAAAAAAAAGTCATTTTGGGCATCATAACAACCTCCCACAGAGCCACTGGAGCAGAGCCAAGGCTGCCTGGGACTTAAAATCATAAAATTCAACCTTTGGAGGATTTAATGCAGCAGCAAATGGGTACAAAATGGGGTGGGGATGGGAGGGGGGGGTCCCGCTCAGGTGAGACCCTCACCTGCAGAGCTGCCCCAGCACGGGGAGCACCTGGAGCTGCTGGAGAGAGCCCAGAGAGGAGGCTCCAGGATGATCCCAGGGCTGGAGCAGCTGGGATTGTGCAGCCTGCAGAAGCTTTGGGGTGACCCAGCTGTGACCTTGCAGGACCTGCAAGGTCAGAGACAATTCCCGAGGGATGGAGCAGCAGGGGGAACAGGTTGGGACTGACAGAAAGGAAACTGAGATGGGATTTGGGGAAGGAATTCCTCCCTGGGAGGGTGGGGAGGCTCTGGCAGGGGATATTCCATGAATATTCCATGAATTCCTCATCCCTGGATGTGTCCAAGGCTAGGCTGGAACACCCAGGCATGGTGGGAATGTCCCTGCCCATGGCAGGGGGGGGGAATGAAATGAGGTTTTTAAACTCCTTTCCATCCCAAACCATTCCTGGATTTCCTGATGGGAAATCTCTGTGATAACACAAACCCCGGGAATGGATTTGTGTAACCCAGGGAAAGGAGTTTATTTGCCTCTCCCTGGATTAATGGAATGGCCATTCCATTAATTAGAATGGAATTTAATTCCATTAAATTTATTCCATCACTGCGGTTTCATTTATTCCACCGTTGTAATTTCATTGATTCCATTTTTGGGGTTTAATTTATTCCACCATTGGGATTTCATTGATTCCATTTTTGGGGTTTAATTTATTCCATTATTGGGGTTTAATTTATTCTATCATTGTGATTTCATTTATTCCATTATTGGGATATAATTTATTCCATTATTGGGACTTCATTTATTCCATTATTAGGATATAATTTATTCCATTATCGAGATATAATTTATTCCACTATCAGGATTTAATTTATTCCACTATCGGGATTTGATTTATTCCATTATGGAGATTTAATTTATTCCATCATTGGGCTTGAACGAGGATGCAGCGTAGGCAATAATGAAATAAATAAAAGTTTTATGAGGCCAAGAATCCTGACCTGATTAGGTGCTGATTACCGGAATGACAGCTGAGCTTTGATCTGTTTATCTCTGAGAGCTTTTCTTGCTCAACCCAAGGGTGTCTGAAGCCAATTCCACGCTGGGGATAATGACACAGGGATGTGCAAAGCATTAATGAGCAATTAATGAGCACCTACGAAGGGACATTTGGTGCGGGCAGGACGTGATCGGAGTCGCTGCCTCGGGGCTCCCTCCCCGTCACACCTCGTTATTTAGAGGGATTTAAAGAGTGGTGGGGGATTAAAAAAAAAAAAAAAAAAAATATAAAATATAAAATTTACCGCTCTATTAAAGGAGCAGGTGAAGAACCGCGGGCAGGAAATCTGGCTGTAGGGAAAGGGGACAGCGGGCACTTTCCCTGCCTCGTTCAGTGGGCTGAAATCTGCAGGTTTTGGGGAAAACGGCCCCAAAATGAGCGTTTTTTGTCAGCCTCGGGGCAGCTCTTCAACCCAGCAGGGCCTTTAAAGGAGGGGTGATGCTCGAAGAAGCATTTCAGAGCTGGAGCACGCAAGGAGAATGGCCAGAAATGTCCTTTTTTTGAAAGAAGAAGGAATAAAATCCCAATTTCTGCGTGGGCAGAGCGATTCCCTCCGTCTTTCCTCCACCCCTCGCATCCTCTCGGGGGCTCCCTCAGGGCTGGGAGCCCCCCCAGAAATACCGAGGAGGAACTGGGGAGTCTCTGCTCTGTAATTTTCGTGCTCTTTTGCCCCGGAAGATCTCAGGAGGTGCAGTTTGGCAGCAAAGAAGAAAAGATTGGGAGCTGGGAAAAAGCTTTGGAGCAGGGAAAATCCCCTCCCCGCTGCTGGGGCGGAATTCCCAATCGGAATATTGGGAATTTCAGTCGGAAAAGGGCTCGTGCTCCCCTGAAAATCATTTCATTTCCCATTTTTATTCCGATTTCGCCTGCTTTAACAATCCATCCCATTGCTGGCGCTCCTCTGGGGAATTATTCCCGCAAAAATGGGAGACTCTGCAAAGTTCCCGAGGCAACGCCAGCGCCCGGGAACAGCCCCGGGAAGTTTCACAGGAAAGGATTTCAAAGCCCTTTGCAAACTCGCATTAATGATTTATTCATGTCAAACACTCATTAGCAGCTTTTAGGGATGCTGCAGGATTGCAGGATCCCGAGGAAGAGTCACAAAAGTCACCCTGAAGGACGCGGCAAGGTGAAAAATGGATATTCTCTGGTCATAAATAGATATTTAAAATGCGCATAATAAAATATATCAATGAAAAAAACTCTAGCAAACCCAGCAAATTTATAAATTTATAAATATATAAATAAAAATAAATCACTAAATGTATAAATGTACAAATATATAAATGTCTAAATATATAAATATATAAATCAAAATAAATCCAGTAAATCTCTAAATCTGTAACTATATTTTATATAAATACATAAATATAAACGTAAAATAGATTGTCTATTTATGATTATAAATATTAATGCAATGCTATTGTATATTAATATAATGTCACAAATATAATGAAGTATCTTTATTGATTACATTTGTTATAAATAATACAATATTAGCAATACACTACATAACAAATAACAATCATATTTGTGATTATAAATATAATCTTAATAATTAGAAATATTTTCTGTGGTTTGATTTTGATTTGAAAGCTGTTTTTTTACTTCTGCCAGATTTCCCAGAACAGGAAAATGCTGGAATTTGTTGCAGAGAAAATCTAGACATTGGACAGCACTGATTTCTCAGGAATTACACAAGCAGGGAATAATTATTAAATCAAAATGCAGAGATCATTCATGATTAATTTTGGATTTAGGGGAAGAGGCTCAGAGCCGAATTTTTCATATTGATAAAGGAAGAGCAAATCAATTATCTTTTGAATAAAAATTGGGGGCTTGTCAGGGGAAGGATTTGAGGGAAAAAACCCTGATTTTTCAGTTTAATTCTGAGCCTCACAGTCGAAACAAGACAATTCTTGTGGAATTCTGGGATAGAAAACATCCCTAAGGAAGGAACGTGAGCAAATGCAAACAGGGCCAGTGTGACCCACAAGGAGAGAATGCAGAACTCAGCCCTGAAAAATGAACCTGGAATTAATTAGGACCTCACACACAAAAAAAGCTTCCTTAATATTTTAATAAATTACAGAAAATTCCCACAGCTTCCCCCTCCTGTTTTTTATTATTATTATTATTATTTGTTTGCTTGGTTCCCCCCGTTTAGCTGTTAAAAAGCAAAGAAATCCACACTGTGACGATCATTCCCTGGGAGCCGAGCGTTTCCTAAGGGATGATTTTTGAGGCAGAATTTTCATTCAAAAGGAATTATTTTCTGACTGGGGATCATTACCCCATCGGGAGCAATTTGCAGGCCCCAGTAATTGCAGATTTCTTAAGTGGCAGCTTTAGGTTTCGAAAGACATAAACCAAGCCCTGGGTTTTAATTAGGGATTGGGCCTTGAAGGCCTGAAGCAGTTTTGGAAAACTCAGCCCTTTTTTTTTTTTTTTTTTTTTTTTGGCTGGGTGGTGAGGGGAAAATTGAAAAAACTCCAAGTTCCTCGTTCATTCTAAGGGAGAAATTAGGAAAAAATGGTTCTGTGGGAGGTTTTCCAGGGAATTGTGGATTCCCCATGCCTAGAATTGTCCAAGGCCTGCATGGATGGTGTCCCAGGGGTTGGAATTAAATGATTTTTTAAAACGGAATTAATGCCTTAAGTTTGAGTTTTTATATTTTTTAGACTTTGTGCTGTTTTGGTGAGCAGTTTTAGGTTTCATATTCAGCACTGCTGAGTTCTGTTCACAGAGCAGGCAGACCAAACAATTCCTTCTCCAGCTCGGCACCAAGGACAACTTCCAGACCCAAGAACAAAACATGAAGTGAGGAGAAAACACCAAGGCGGATGGAGCATCATAACCTGAAGCTGTAATTGGACAATTAACTCCAAAATGCTGATGGACCAGAACTTTTAAACGTGTGAGGCCTCGGCACCAGGCGTCCATTTTGTGCCCATTTTGGGGTGCGGCCCAACCGGGCTCTTGTGCTGCCCACTGAGGCCTTTTAATAAATATCTACTTTATTTTTTCGCTCTGTCTCTCTCTCTCTGTCCCAGGCCAGCCTGCAGAAGGCAGCAATATAATTTATTCAAACCCAGGGCTGTGCTCGCTGGCGGAGATTCCCGGGGCAGAGCTGGAAAAGCCATTTCAGGACAGGCCCCAAAACGCTCCCGGCCTCTCCCTTAATCCCCGCCAGGCCTTGGAGTTCCCCCTCCCTCATTCCCTAATCCCAGCCTGCGGGGGCTTCTCCTTCCTCCCACGTGTCAGCAAAATTCATCCCCAAACACCAGAGGTTCGTGTCCAAAAAGGACACAGAGGAATCCTGGGACTTTATTCTAATAAAGGCAGAGGCCACGGGGCATTCCCCTGGGGTATCTCCGATTTTTGAAGGATGCAGCATCCTTTTTATCCCAATTTCCCACCTTTTAATCCAAATTTCCCACTACCTTTTTATCACAATTTCCCACCACCTTTTTATCCCAATTTCCCTCTCCCTTTCCCCCCTGCCTGAGGCACTTGAGAGGTCCCTGAACCCCTGATCCCTCAGATTCCCCTCTAATGTACAACCTTCCCGTTTCATCTTAAATTCTGATGGAATTTATGTTTTTTCTCCATGTTTCTTTCACCTTTCCACATCCAATTCCACTTCTCAGCAAACCTACAATTTGTTTGGAAAGACAAATCTCTTTTTTCCCCATTCCTCAACCAGTGGGATCCTTCCCCTTATTCCCTTTCTCTCCCAGCCCTGGTTTTATCCCACAGCTCATTTGGAAACACAAATCCCTCACTCCTCTCACACGGGACCGCAGCCAAAGCCTGGAGGAGCTGCTGGAATTCAAATCTCCCGGAACACCATAAATAAATAAATGGCAGCCCAGTTCCCCCCGGGTCACCTCCGACAATTCATTTGCCTCCTGTGCTTCCCTAACCCCAGATAATAACCGGAATTAAAATCTGCCAAAGGCGACGGAAAATGCGGCTGGGAGTAAAGGGCAGCGGAGTTATATTATAGAGGGCCTGAAAATGAAGAGGGAACAGAAATCCCCGATTTTGGGGGTCTCGAAATGTTCTGCAGCAGGAGGGGCTGGAAAAAAATGGGAATGGAATGAGCACGGAGCAGGAAATCCTGATTTTGGGAGTCCCGAAATGTTGTGCAGCAGAAGGGGATGAAAAATGGGAATGGAATGAGCATGGAGAAGAAATTCCTGATTTTGGGGATCTTGAAATGTTCTGCGGCAGGAGGGGATGGAAAAAAATGGGAACGGAATGAGCATGGAGCAGAAATTCCTGATTTTGGGAATGCTGAAATGTTCTGCAGCAGAAGGGGATGGAAAATGGGAACGGAATGAGCACTGAGCAGTGTCTGGGGGATGTTGAGAGAATCCCTGAAGCTGGAAAAGAGCTCCAAAATCATCAAATCCAACCTCTGATGGATATAAACCTTCAGGTTTAAGGTTTATCTTTGCTTGGCAGCACGCGGTATGAATTTTATATGGATATAATTAGTTGTTGTCTTTAAAAAGAGTGTTAAACGGCAAGAAGCAAATCGTGATATGTGGATTCTGAAATGAAATAAAATGTAAAAATATAAAAATACAAAAAATCTATAGAAATACAGAAATAAAAATATATTAACCCCCCAATAAATATATAAAAATATAGGAATATATAAATTAAAATATTAAAATTGTAACATTTTAAAATATAAAAGAAATATGAAAATATCCATTACTGTCCCCTTCTATCCTCGTAAATGACATTTCAGCTGAATTAATCCTGCGGATCAGCTTTCATATAACCTTAGGCAGGATAATCAGAGTTGAATCTTGGGACATTCCCACCTGCCTTGGGCACTTCCAAGGGATGGGATATCCGCAATTCCCATTCCTCTTTCCCAGGATTCTTATTCCAAGTGGCGTGCCAGGAAATTGAGCTCCCTCCCTTTGTTCCTAATTATTATTTACTCTCAATTTTCCCTCCCAGCATAAGTTATCTGCAGCCCGAGCGGGGTCCTAAGGGAAAAAGGGTTGGGGCCGATCCCGAGTGATTTCTGCAGATTTGGGGAGGCACCACAGAGGTGGAATTGTGCTTTTAAGGGTCTCCCCAAATATTTAAGTGAGGATTTAAATTAAGGACACTTTTAATATAGTAAATCAATAGATCTGTCTGGTTATTCTTATCCCAAAACGTTCCTGGCTGCACAACCCTCAGAAATCTCTTTTCTGTGGGAATCCCGATTTGTCTCTTCATTATGATTTTTCTGTCACTGATTTCCTCTTTAAAATCTGAATTAAAAACATTTTAAATCTGCGTCTGGCTCGAATTTAAAACATTTTAAATCCACATCTGGCTCGCTCAAAAATGGTGATAAACCACCCACCCCCATTTTCTCCAATATCCTAACGGGTTTATATTAAAATCACATCTCTAATTTGCATTAAATTAAGTTTTCATCAGGACAAGACAATCCTTTGTCTACTTCTTTCCCCCTCTCCTCCCTTTATTCCGTCCCAAGAAAACCTGGATGGTTCCAACCTTCTCTTTCCCACAATTTCATCCTTTCCAACCCAAAATCGGGGGGGGAGAGGAGGGTAAAAAAAAAGCCACAACAACCAAAGCCAGGCCCGTGCGAGGCTGGCTGACCTCACCCTGAGTCAGGAGCCAAAAATCGTGGGTGGGATTTGGGTGCCTTT
This sequence comes from Certhia americana, assembly GCA_018697195.1. NCBI lineage: Eukaryota > Metazoa > Chordata > Aves > Passeriformes > Certhiidae > Certhia > Certhia americana. The sequence goes on along the minus strand of JAGMWU010000266.1, from coordinate 5,650 downwards.
AATTGCACCGGGGTCAAAATCCAACTGCTCCACTTAAACCCCATCCCAGGATTTGCCAGGAGCGGCTGGGAGGCAAGGCCGAGCTTTTTCCGCGAGGTCAGCCCCGTCTGGAGGCGTTTGCACCGTGAAATTAAAGATTTATTGAGAATTCAGCGAATTTATTGAGAGTTATGGGGTTGTGAATTCAGTTTTGCTCCTTGCCCGCTGACGTCCGGCTGCTCAGGGATGCAGTTAATGCCCCTGGGAGCGTTTCTCTGGAATAAAACACCCCGTCCGTACTGGGAAATTATAAAAATAACGCTGTTATTATAAATATGAATATGTAAATAACATGAATGATAAAAATAAAGCTGTTCTCTGATAGGAAATGATGCCACTGCAGCTCCCTTTCCCTGAAATAAAAAAAAAACCTCGATCGGGCCCTGAAATAACTGAAATGCGGTTAATTAGCAGCAGATCGAGCCCTTTTTTCTTTTTTTTTTTTGGCCCTTGAAAGGGCAAAGTGAATCCTGCCCGGAGGGCGTAGCACGCTCTGGGAAGCTCCGCGAGGGAACAAACACAAACAGGGAGCAAAACAGTTTCATTAATGGCAGGAGTTATGCAGGCAGCAAAGTTTGTTTTGCAACTAATTAAGACTTCATGCAAAGAGGGTGTCACATCCTCCAGGCGCTTCGGGGACGTGTATAAAAGCATTTGCTACGTAGAAGGCTCCCTAATCACTTTTCTTTTTCTCTCCTCCTTGGATGAGCCGGGTAAGTCAATTCTGAATCAATTATTGAATTTTAAATCAATTATTGTCGTTGCTGCTGCTGTTATTGCTATCTGAATATCAAATGATAGGCTGAGCTCATGAAAAGGTCAAGGGTTTGTTTTTGGGGTTTTTTATTTTTTTTCCAGAAAGAGCCCTTCTATTATCTTCCAGTTCGGAGTTAATTGAAGTTTTACACTTCAGAGGGGAGAGCTCAGCTCGTGGGAAGCAGGGAGGGCACAGAAAACTCCCTCTGGAATCCTAAAGAGTCTCAGTAATTCCACGATGCCCTTTTCATATTCCAAAGACTCGGCGTCATTAAGGAAACGCTCATTTAATATTTAATTTCTGCAATGTCCTCACCCTCAGCTGTCTTCCAGGAGGCTCCGGTGTCTTTTAAGTTGGAGAACTCGCCCCAAATGTTTTCCCAATCCTACAGAGAGCAGAACACAGATTTCCCTTACTCCAAATCCACTTCACTGCTGGCTCGGGTTAAAATATATTTATGGTTTTGAATTCCAAATGTAGCAGGGAACATCCAAGGGCTCCTCTTTCAGCTCCTTTCGGCAGTTCTGGGATGAACTTTTACAAAAAAAAAAAAAGGAATCACTCAAAGATCCCAACCCTCATACCAATCTTTTCCCAAAGCCAAAATCGGCCAGTCCAGACTCAGCTTTTCAGCTGGAAAAAAAAAACCCAAACCAAAACCGTGGTTGCCTTTTCCTCACCTTCAAGTCTAAGGAGATTGGACTTGAAACAACAGGGAAAAAAAAATTTAGAATTCCCTGAGGTCTGGGAAGGTTAAAATGGGATGTTCAGGTGAAGACGCCTGGGTTTTGTCTCCCCCACAGATTTTTGGGGACTTATTTAGGAAATCACTTCAAGCTCTCTCCACTTTGCCAGCCCTTAATTTCTCCCCCAGCAGTTTCACAGAGCTAAAACGAGGAAAATCCTTTCTCCCTCTGTGTTTTCCACAATCCAGAGCCTCCAATCTGTAATTAAACAATGCCCAGGACAAACCTGGCCTCGGTACCGGGCTGGGTTTCAGTTGCTCTGGGATTTCAAATCTCCATCTGGCCCTTAATGAGTCCCATAAAAGATGGGTGGATCTCCAGCCTGGATCTCGCTGCTCCACTTGGAACCGGGTGGGTGGAGGCAGCGAGCTCCAGCCTCCACGGTTGGGATTGAAATGAGGATTAAAACCCGGGTTTAAGATCTGGGGTTGAGTTGGGAGTTGTGGTTTTCCACTGGGGGTAAGAGTGGGATGGATACAGCCAAAATCCTGGGGGGAGAAGCAGTGGGATAAAAGCTTTTTTGGGGTTAAAATGGTGATGGTCTGGAAAATATAATTATATTGAAATTACATAAAATATAATTCTATTGAAAAAATAGAATTCTATTGAAAAATACCATTATATTGGAAAATATCATTATATTGGAAAATACCATTATATTGGAAACCAGGAAGTTCAGTGAAGAAGGAAAAGAGCTCCTGGTTGGAAAACTAAACTGGACAAACTCAGCTCCCTTCCAAGCTCTTCACAATTCCCAATTCTCCATAAATCCCCAGAACCCCATTATCAAACTCTCTCTATTTATCACAGACATTCCCAGCTGCACCCAGAACATTTTATTCTCATTTTTTCTCCTTTCCCCTCCTCATTTCCAGGTCAGCCCTGACAAACTCATCTCCCAAGCTCTTTGCTAATCCCAATTCTCCATAAATCCCCAGAACCCCATTACCAAACTCTCTCTCTTTAACACCGATATTCCCAGGATGTTTTTTTTTTTCTCATTTTCCCCTTTTTTCCCCTCCTCATTTCCAGCCCTGCCCCTCCCCATGTCTCCCTTCCACGAGCGCTGCCTGCCCGCCGGGCTGGCGTGCCCCGAGCCCTTCGCCGTGACCCGCTGCGACACTTGTGTCATCAAATACCCCGACACCGTGGTGGACATCGTGGAGCCCGACATGCCGCCCTATTCCGTCATCTACCCAGGCCCCACGCTGACCACCTTCCCCCAGCAGACCCTGGTGGGCTCCACAGCCCTGCCACACCTGCGGGACCTGCTGTGCCCACAGGCGTTCCGCGGTTTCGGGGGTAGGTGCGCGGCGGGCTCCGGGGGAGCTTTTTGGGGTGCGGGGATTTCGGATCTTTTCCCTCCGCACTCATCGCTGCTCTTTTGTTCTGGAACTTGCAGGCCGACCTAACCCCTGCCTGGATATCTGTGGGTAAAAAAAAAAAAAAGGCCCGGCTGAGCGGCCGGACAGAACACGACTAAAATGTACGGATTATGGATTGTAGGAAGTGCCGAGCTGCCGAGGGTCCCCATGGAAAATCCAGGGATTCCTGGCTCTAGACCTGCCCAAGGACTAGAATTCCCAAACTACGAGAAAACCGAAATTTCCCTATTGACCTCATTCCAAATTAGGACGAACCAAAGCCCAGAATTTTCCAAGAAAACAGATTTTTAAAATCTCTCTCTTCTTTCTTTCTTTTTTTTTTTTTTTTTTTTTTTTTTTTTTGGTGTGCTCAAAGCTGCGCGTCAATAAATTCGTTTTTATGCCAACGCGGACGTTTTATGATCGATTTGTCTCGAAATAATAATAATAAAACCATAAAATCCATAAAATCCACCCAAACAACGTGACTGAAAATCTTGACATCTTGCATTCCAGAATGAAATTTGAAAATCTTGCGTTCCAAGATTAAATTTTACCCAAATTCCCATTAATTTGTAAATTTTGCTGAGCCAGCATTTAAAAAGAAACAAATAAATCAGCTCGACTTGGCATTTCTGAAAAATAGGAATTAGTATCTCCTTGCTGTGCTTTACTCTTGCTTAGCCCCACCGTGTAACGCTCTCCCAGCTTCTCTTCCTTTCTTTACCTCATTTAATACAAAATAAAAGGGGGAAAAAAACCCAAAATCAAAATATTTACAGCAATTGTAAGAGCAAATCACTTAACAAAATCCTTCTGCTAAAATCTATGAAAATCAGGGGAGTGGGGAATTGTTGTGGGCCCTCTTGGAATTCTTTGATTTTTGTCCTTCCCAGCCAGTTTTGCACTTGTAAATCCAGCTTCTCCTTCCCATTAAACGCTGTCATGCAGATGCACTTCTGGGTTTTGCTTTTTTAGGATGGTTTGGGGTGGAAGGGACCCTGAAAATCATCCACCTCTTGAGGGGCAGGGGCATTCCCAGCACCCCAGGTGGATCCAGCCTGGCCTGGGACACTCCGGGGATGGGGAATCCCTGGAATCACTGGGGCTGGGTCCTCCCGTGTAGCAATTCCTGCCCCAAAATCCCCAAATCCCAAGTTTCCCCTGTTCCAGGTTGATCCCACCTCCCTGTCCTGTCACTCCGGTTCTGATGGAAAACTTTCTCCTCTACGTTTTGATTTGAACATTTGTGGGTTCCAGAAGCAACTTCAGGACCTTTTCCCGAGGCTCAATGCTCCAGCACTAAAACCAAAAACCAGCACTAAAACCAAAAACCGGCACTAACCAAACCAGTACTAATCAAATCAACAATAACCAAACCAGCAATAAACCCAAAAACCAGCACTAAAACCAAACCGGCACTAACCAAGACAGCACTATCTATACCAGCATTAACTAAACCAGTACTAACCAAACCAGCACTAACCAAAAACCAGCAGTAACAAAAAACCAGCACTAACTAAACCAGCACTAACCAAACCAGCACTAACCAAGACAGCACTAAAATCAAGCCAGCACTAACCAAAAACCAGCACTAACTAAACCAGTACTAACCAAGCCAGCACTAACCAAACCAACACTAACCAAACCAGCACTAACTAAACCAGCAGTAACCAAGCCAGTACTAATCAAACCAGCACTAACCAAGCCAGCACTAACTAAACCAGCACTAACCAAACCAGCACTAACCAAGCCAGTACTAACCAAACCAGCACTAACCAAACCAGCAATAGCCAAACCGAGACTAACCAAACCAGCAATAAAACAAAAAAACAGCACTAACCAAACCAGCACTAACCAAACCAGCATTAACCAAGCCAGAACTAACCAAACCAACAGTAACCAAAAACCAGCACTAACCAAGCCAGCACTAACTAAACCAGCACTAACCAAACTGATGAGATTTTGCCTTTACCAGAGTTCACCCAGCCTGGATTTCGGGTGGCAATGCTGCTGCCTCCGGGTGCTGGCCCAGCACTAAAACGCAGATTTAATTTTTTTGTTTTTGTTTAATTAATTAAAGGCCTGGAATGGATTTTCCAGCCGACTCACGAGGCGGTTCCCCAAAAATGGGACAAAAATCCTGCGTGTACAGGCAGGAGCTGGGCACTGTCACCCTCCCTGGGGCACCAGGCTGGGACAAGTTGGGCAAGGACAATGTGCAAGGTGTGAAAGAAATAAATCTAAATATTATATATTATGGGCAAGGAAAATGTGCAAGGTGTGAAAGAAATAAATTTAAATATTATATATTATGGGCGAGGAAAATGGGCGATGTGTGAAAGAAATAAATCTAAATATTATATATTATGGTCCAGGAAAATGTGCGATGTGTGAAAGAAATAAATCTAAATCTAAATCTAAATCTTGCATATTATGGGTGAGGACAATGTGCAAAGTGTGAAAGAAATAAATCTAAATCTAAATCTAAATCTAAATCTAAATCTAAATCTAAATCTAAATATTATGGGCAAGGAAAATGTGCAAGGTGTGAAGGAAATAAATCTTAATCTAAATCTAAATCTTGCGTATTATGGGCGAGGACTGTGCAATGTGTGAAATAAATATTAATATAAATATAAGTATAAATATAAGTATAAATATAAGTATAAATGTAAGTATAAATATAAGTATAAATATAAATATAAATATAAATATAAATATAAATATAAATATAAATATAA
>JAGMWU010000264.1:21046-41722 GCA_018697195.1 Certhia americana | reverse complement strand
CACAGTGGAACCTTGCTTGCACAAGCCTTGGCAATGTCCCAGTGGCAAATTGTGCTGGACAAAAGCTGGCCTGGAGGCCTCACAGTTATAGAATACCCTAATTATAATTATATTACTAATATATAATTAATCACATAACTAATAATGATATAACTCTCGCGGTCTAGGCCATCAGTAAACCAGTCTAGGCCATTAGGGACACAGACAGCTCTTGGCCATTTAGCCGGGTGGTAACAGAATTCAGACAATCAGGACCAACCGTGCAGGCTTTTGATAACTATATAATGGGAACTGCACTCAATAAAAATTGGCTGTTGTCACATGAAACTCGAGTGTCGTGTCGTGTGTCCATCTCAACTGTGACAACTGTGGAGCCAGGGAGACCATTGTTACAGCACAGGCCATCATGGAACCAAGGAGGCCATTTGGAAGCAGTGTGGCCTCAGGGAACCATGGAGACCATGAGGACACTTTGAGGCCTCGTCTGACCTAAGGCCCATTGTGGCACTGCAGGCACTGATGGAACCAAGGGCACAAGAGTGACCCTGTGAGGCTGCAAGGGACCAAGGGGACATTGTTACACTGCAGAACCAAGGGCTCACTGTGACACAGCAGGGCCTCAGGAAAGCATGGAGGCCATTTGTAAAGTTTGAGGCCATGCGAAACCAAAGGGCCATTGTGGCACTGCAGAGCCCTGTGAGACCAAGGGGACCCTGGTGACACTGTGGGGCTCAGTGGGACCAAGGGGCCATGGTGACACTGTGGGGCTCAGTGGAACCAAGGGGCCATGGTGACACCGTGGGGTCTCATGGAAGCAATGGTCTATTGTGACATTGCAGAGCCCTATGGAATCATGGAGACACCTGTGACACAACAGAACTCATGGAACACAGGGGCCATTGTGACACTGTGCGGCCCCACAGAACCAAGGAGTCCATTGTGACACTGTTGGGCCTGGTCGGGACAAGGGACAATTGTGGCACTGTGTGGCACTGTTACAAGTGGATGTGGGGGTTTAGATAAATTCCTGTCCTATACCCAGGCCTCTGTCAGGAGGCAGGAGATTTATTGATGTGGCCAGCATCCCAAAACCCACTCTCGTTTACAAGTTCTTTAATAATGGCTGGTTCAGTCTATTATAGAATGAATCATTTATTTAAGAGTCAGAAAACTAAGAGACTTAAAATCTAAACCCAACCAATACTACACAGGAAAAATGGCAAAAAGAGACTGCTAGTAGATATATCTAGCACGTGTTATAGCCAGTGAAGAAATACTGTAACCCAGGATTCAATGTATCTTACTTTCCAATTGGTGGAGAGGCACACATTGAGATCCTTTCCATTAATCCCAAGGGAAGCAACCATGGAATCTGTGTCCAAACTCCAGGGAGATGTCCTTTACACCTTTAGGGTGTGTGTTTAGTGGCTTCTACCTCTGTGATAACTCGTGTGTCCTTTATAGTTTGTAAAACAGTGTCTCTCACTCAAGGATATTTCTTTTATCTCTTCCCACATCTGCTTCCAGACTAAGATGTTGATTCTGAGCTGAGGCCTGAGCCCTCTTGGTGCCAGAGATGCCCCTTGCTGTGCCTTTCAGCCCGGGTTCTCTCTTTCTGCACCAACTCTCTGTGCTGGGGGGTGTAGACGTCCTGCCAGGGCACTGCTGACCCAAGGAGACCATTGTGACACTGCAGCCCCCATGGAACTGAGGGTTCATGTGACCCTGTGGGACCCCATGGAACCAAAGGCTGAATGTGACACCATGGGCCTTCATGGAATACTGGAGCCCATTCTGACACTTGAAGGCCTGGTTGAATTCAGGAGCTCTGCAGGAGCCTGTGGAAGCCAGGAGACCATTGTGACACTGCAAGGCCTCCTGGAAGCAAGGGACACTTGTGACACTGCGGGACACCATGGCAGCAAGGGGCCAGTGTGACACAGCTGGGCCTTGAGCAGCCACGGGGCCAGTGTGATCCTGAGGAGCCCAACAGAACCAGGGCACCCTTGGGACACTGCAGGACTCTCTGGAATCACGGAGACCATTGGGACACTCTGCGGCCTCCTGGAACCAAGGGGCCATTGTGTCATTGTGCAGTGCCAGGGAACCAAGGAAACCATTTGGACACTGCAAGGCCTGATGGAAGAAAGGGAGCATTGTGACATTCCAGGCCCCCATGGAAACAAGGAGCCAGTGTGACACTGCAGGGCCCCATGGATCCAAGGGAACAGGGAACAGCTCTGCTAGGATTGGCCTGACTGGCCCAGCTAACCTTGGCATGTCAAGGGCCTCTTCTCATGTGTCCCTGAAACACTGGGGCTCTGGGCTTTCCTTCCAATGGAAAAGTCCTGTCCTTCCTGCTCACACATCTATTGGTACTTCACCAAAATTCCATATAACTAAAGATTGCACACAGAGAGAAAATGCTGCCAGGACAGGCAAGCCTGACTGGCCTTGGCCTCTGATCGTTGCTTCTAATTTGCCCTGAAATTCTGGGGCTCTGTGCTTTCCTTCCTATAGGAAAGAACTGGCCTTCCCATCCAGCTGCTCATGGCTGAAATAGGGATTCTGCGAACCAAAATTCCGTATGTCCAAGAGTTGCTCCCAGATAAACTTGCCAAGACAAACGGGTTCACCTTGGCCTCTGGTGGCTGCTGTTCATCAGCCCCTCAAACACGGGGGCTCCGTGTTTTCCTTCCTGTGGAGTGCATGGTGACACTTTGGGCGTTGTGAAGTGAAGGGATCATTGTGACACTGCAGGGTACCAGGGATCCAAGGGATCATTGTGACACTGCAGGGTACCAGGGATCCAAGGGATCATTGTGACACTGCAGGGTACCAGGGATCCAAGGGATCATTGTGACACTGAGGGGCCTCGTGGCACCAAGGACATCACTGTGGCTCTGTTGGGCCGCAGGGTCCCAAGGGCCCAGTGTGAAGCAGCAGGGCTTTGTGGAACCAAGAGGCCATTGCTGCATTCCAGGGCCTCGTGGAGCCAAAGGGCCGTTGTGATCCTGTGGGGCACTGTGGATCCATGGAGACCATTGTGGCATTGCAAGGCCCCATGGAATCCTGGTGACCATGGTGACACTGTGTGGCTCCAGGGAACCAAAAGGCCACTGTGACCCTGCAGGGCCTCATGGAAGCACGGGGCCATTGTGACACTGCAGGAGCAAGGAGAACATTGTGACACTGGGGCCTCCTGGAACCAAGGGGACATGGAACAGCTCTGGTTGAATTGGCCTCCTTTGGGCTGCCTGACAGGGACAGCTGACCTTGGAATGTCGAGGGTTGTTTCTCATCTGCCACTGGAGCACTGGGGCTCTGGGCTTTCCTTCCTTTGCAAAAGAGCCATCTGTCTTTCCAGGTACCCATGGCCAAAATTGGTACTGCCCCTAAAATATCCCTATGTGAAGGGTTTGTCCCAGACAAAAGCTGCCAGGACAGACAGCTGTGTCTGGCCCTGAACTCTGGTGGTCACCTCTCATCTGCACCTGAAATGCCAGGGCTCTGTTCCTTCTTTCCTGTTTTCAGGGACCATGGCAAAAATAGGATCTGGCCACTGAAATTCAGTGTATCCAAGGATTGTTCACAGATAAAAACTGTCAGGAGAGACAGGTCTGGCTGGCTTGGCCCCCAAATGGCTGTCTCATCAAACACTGGGACTCAGTGTACTCCTTCCAGTGGAAACTGTCCTTCTCATTAAGGTGCCCATGGCCAAAACTGGGATTCTACCTCCAAAATTCTATTTATTCAAGGATTGTGCCCAGACCAAAGCTGCCAGGACAGACAGATTTGGCTAGCCTTGGCCACTGGTGATTTTCTTGGACTTCGACGTGAATGTTGTCACTTTGAAACACCTTGGAGAGGGCCCAGAGATCTCCCAATGAGAGGTTTGGTGGCCTTGGGCACATGACCACTATACAGGGACAAAGGAGCTCTGTGCTCTGTGGGGTAGAGACAGGGCAGAACAGGAGAGGCCTGGGAGGGATTGAAGGGTGGTGTCAGAGATGGTTGTAATGCCTTAAGTTATGGGGTTTGTAATTTAGAGATTCTCTACTGCCTTGGTGTGTGGTGCTGAGCCTCATGTGGAGTGTTGGTAAGTTCTCTTCACCACTGGGTTGGACAGGCAAACCTTTTCCCAGCTGAGAACAAGGGACATCAGCAGCATTGTGCCCAAAAAATGCAAACAATGTGGACTTGAAGAGAGCAAAGTGGGACGATGAGACATCAAGGTCTGAAGTTGTGGTTGGACAATTGAACCAATAAGTAAATAGACCAAAACTTATGGGGGTGGGAAAGCTCATGACCAGTCATCCATCTTGGGTCCAGCTGGGGTGTAACCACAGCCGGGCTCTTGTACTGCTCCAGGTGTATCCTTTCAAAGGCCTTTTATAAATACCTCCTTTATTCCTTTAACACTGTCTAGACTCTGTTCCAGGTCAGCCTCTCACAGGCATCAGTGATGCCTTTTCACATAAAAGAAAACACCAGGACAAAGAAAAAAATTAATGCCAAGTTCAGCTGGGGAGGTCCAGAGTGGCCATGAGGAGAAAGGAATTTCCGTGTCAGGGCAGGGCTGTGGTGCAACACGTCCCCCAGAAGGAGTGTGGAGCAGCCCAAGGCTCTGTGTGTGCAGGCAGAGGCAGGCAGGACGCAGAGCTGTCAGCAAAGGCAGGGCCCAGCCAGGTGGGGCAGCCGGAGGATGAGGACAGCCTGCAGGGACAGAGGCACAGGGCAGGGACACCGTAGCACAGCCTGGGCTGCAGAGGGCACAGGCATGTGCAGCAGCTGCAAGGCCCTGACAGAGCCAACTCCTGCAGCACTTTGGCCACGGCTGCTGTCCCTGGGCCTGAGGCCAGCAGGGCACAAGTGACCCTGGCAGCCCTGGGGCCTCATTGCCTCCTTGTCCCTGCTCAGCAGCCTGGCAGGGGCTGCCCCATGGTCCTGCCCTTGGCATTGCACATCCCCACATGCCAGTGCCCCGGGAAGAGCCCTGAGCACTGAGGGAGGGACAGGATGTGCCTTGCCAGGGGCTGGGGCTCAGGCCTTGGCCCTTTGCATTCCTGAAACACAGCCAGGTTAGATCAGCATCAGAGACACCTTTCCCTTGTTTGTCCATCCCTGTCATCAGTGCCTGCAGTGTTCTGCTCTACCTGGAACCTGGGGATACTTCCTCAGTCCTGTCCCTCAGAAGAACCCATTAAAAGTTGAAGAAACTTTAGTGTTTAAATTTAACTTTGAGTTCTTGAGAAGTTTTTAATCACACTCTTAGGGACTGAGTCTGATGTAAACAGCACCAAAGTCCCAAGAGGCTCATTAAAGTCCTTAATGAGGATCTTTAAGGACTGATGAGCTCCTGGCACAGAGGGTGATGCTGGCAACCAAGCAGAGCTTCAAAAACACATTTCTTGGCTGAGCAGCTCTTCTGCCAGCCCTGCAGGGCTGGGGCACTGCCTGCAGCCAGCGCGGGCACAGCACAGAGGCACAGAGAGCTTCCATCAGTCAGGGCTGGCAAGGTGCTCAGAAGGGACTGGGGCACAATCACTGCCAGCCCTTGGCACAGGAACCTCTGGCTGCAGGACAATGCAGCTGCAGCTCCTGCAGAGATCTCCTAAAGCTGCACCATGCGAGTGCCTGCAGACTCTGTGAGTACATTCTCTGATTCTCTCTGGTGTTGGGGATTTGAACTGCTCATGAAGCTCTGACATGCTGAGGGTTTCTGATCAGTCCTAGAATATTTCCAAGATAATGATTTTGATAAAAATGATAAAATTTCCTCAGATTTTGTTTTCAGTTTCCAACTATTGGAGAATGGCTAAGGGGTAGGGGGGATAAATAGTAAAGGTATTATGTATTTTGACAAGTGCCTGAGACATCTGAACTCTCACTTTTAGTGACCAATAGGTTCACATGAGATCCACAATGTCCCTTCAGCCACTCCCCTGCCCATGGACAGCACCAGCATCACCTGTGCTGGAGCCATCAGCTTTAGTCTGACCTGTCCTTTCTCCAGGCTGCAAGCAGAACCTGACCCCAGCCAGTGCCCTGCAAACAGGCAGGTTTTGTAGGGCCAAGGACGATGCACAGAGATTTGGGGTCTGTGAGTGCTGGCAGGGAGAGCTCAGGTACTGGGAAACACCTGCAGGGGGAAAATCTCCAGGAAGCAGAGGTGAGATCCAGGAATGAGAGAAAAGAAAAGGAAGAAATATTGTGTCAGGGAAAAATTAGGAGATGTCCATAGGATCCCCTGCAGTGCAGCCCCTCCCTCTGAACAAGCCCCCTCCCTCCTGTCCCCCAGCCAAACCACTGCCCTCAGGGCTGGGGCTCCAAGGTGTGAAGCCCCTCCTGTGCAGGCAGAGCTGCAGCAGAGCCGTGGGGCAGATCTGCAGCCCCGTGCCCAGTTCCCTCTGCAGAGCACAGGGCTGGCAGCAGCTGCCCAGCACTGGGGGCTCTGGCAGGGGGCACAGCTGGCTCAGGGTGACACCGTCCCCAGTGCCCGGCTGTGGGCAATGCTGTCAGTGCAGCCAGGGAAGGAGCTGGCTTTGCCTTAATCCAGGGCCATCATTAGGTCACTTGGAAATCTCCCTTAAATTTGAGTCCAAGCTGGGAACTTCAATCCAGGATGCAAACCTGTCCAGGGGCATCTCTTTGTTATCTGCAGAACCCATGTGGAAAGGCAGGGGTGTTCTGACACTGGAAATGCAGTTGGGTTGGTGAAATGAGCAATGTGAGTCCTTGGGTAAAAAAAGTGGTGCTTGGGTAAAAATCTGGTATATATCTGGTCTGTATATTCTGATAACCAAGAATACCAGGAGAAACGTGTGGGGAACTTAAAAAGAGAAACTTGGAACACTAAAACACAGAAGCGTATCTCTGTGTGCCACAGAGTAGGGTGTCTTGGAAAAGGCTTTGATTTTGCTTACAGGCATCTCCTCTAACTCTTCACTGTATTTTTCTCCATGAACACGTTTCCCTGTCCAGCCACAGGAAATGTCAAACGGCAGCTCCATCAGCCACTTCCTCCTGCTGGCACTGGCAGACACGCGGCAGCTGCAGCTCCTGCACTTCTGCCTCTTCCTGGGCATCTCCCTGGCTGCCCTCCTGGGCAATGGCCTCATCATCAGCGCCGTAGCCTGCGGCCACCACCTGCACACCCCCATGTTCTTCTTCCTGCTCCACCTGGCCCTCACCGACCTGGGCTCCATCTGCACCACTGTCCCCAAAGCCATGCACAATTCCCTCTGGGGCACCAGGGACATCTCCTACACAGGATGTGCTGCTCAGCTCTTTTTCTTTACATTCTTCATCTCAGCAGAGTTGTACCTCCTGACCATCATGTGCTATGACCGCTACGTGTCCATCTGCAAACCCCTGCACTACGGGACCCTCCTGGGCAGCAGAGCTTGTGCCCACATGGCAGCAGCTGCCTGGGCCAGTGCCTTTCTCAATGCTCTGCTGCACACGGCCAATACATTTTCCCTGCCCGTGCCATGGCAATGCCCTGGGCCAGTTCTTCTGTGAAATTCCACAGATCCTCAAGCTCTCCTGCTCCAAATCCTACCTCAGGGAACTTGTGCTTATTGCTCTTAGTGCCTCTTTAGGTTTCGGTTGTTTTGTGTTCATTGTTTTCTCCTATGTTCAGATCTTCAGGGCTGTGCTGAGGATCCCCTCAGAGCAGGGACAAAGACACAAAGCCTTTTCCACCTGCCTCCCTCACCTGGCCGTGGTTTCTCTGTTCCTCAGCACTGTCATATTTGCATACATGAAGCCTCGCTCCATGTCCTCCCCATCGCTGGAACTGTCCCTGTCAGTTCTGTACTCAGTGGTGCCTCCAGCTCTGAACCCCCTCATCTACAGCCTGAGGAACCAGGAGCTCAAGGCTGCAGTGTGGACACTGATGACTGGATGGTTTCAGAAACAGTAAACTGTTGGCCAATTTCCACAAATCCCTTTCAATAAAAATAATTTTTTATAATTCCTGATGGTTCAATATTGGAGGTTCTTTTCATTTGTTTATTTTAAAAATATTGTTTACAAAGAAATGTCATTGTGTCTTTTCTCCCTTTGTTTCTCTCTCCCTTCCCCATGCCTACAGAGTGCGTCAATGAGGGGCTGTGCTCTGGCTGGCATTAAAGGAACTAAAGGATGTGGCAGCAGATTTCTCTGCAGAGATGCCCCTTTGGTTGCCTTCTGTGGAGCTGCAGCAGCAATGTCTGTGTGCAGAGGTGTGTGCAGATGAGTGCTGTGCCAGCAGCTGTTTCCAGGAGCAGCAGCACTTGGTGTTGGCAGTGCTGCTGCCGTGGCCCTGCCCCGCTGCCCTGCTGGCCCTGGTGATGCTGCAGGGCCTGAGTGCTGTCGGGGCCGGGCACAGCCCTGGGGGTGGCAGTGCTGGGGCTGCAGCAGGGACAGGCCATGGGCACTGCTGGGGCAGCGCTGACGCCTCAGGCCAGGGCCTGGGGGCTGCAGGCTCCTTGCCCAGGCTGTGTGCACAAGACGGCCAGGCCAATGGTGAGCAGAGCAAAGGCCCAGGCTGAGCAGCCCCAGGGGGGCCGTGGGCAGGCTGGGGACAAACAGCATGGCTGGGGCACTGCAAGGGCCCTGCAAGGGCAGAGGGCAAGGAGCAGCAGAGCAGGGGCTGATCCATCCGCACTGCGCTGCACAGCCCAGCCCAGCGTGCCACAGCGTCCTCAGGCACCTGCCAACAACATCCCCCCTCTGCAGCCCTGGCCTCTGCCCCAGCTGACACAGCCGCCGGCTCCTTGCAGGCACACACACGGCACCACTGGCTCAGGAGCCCCTCTTGGCATTGCACACAGCAGGCCTCAGCACCCACAGGCTCTTGACGTGGCCACAGCAACCTGAGGGAGCAAAAATGCCATCAGCCCCTGGGGACACCAAGGGTTTCGCCATGCCAGGGAAACCATTCAGCTTTGTCCTGGCTTCTGCACTCACACACAAAGTTTGTTACCAGCAGCTGGCAGTTTCCTGTGCCACTGCAGATGTTGTTGCTCACAGCCAGGGCTGCATGGCAGACACCCCCAAACTACCCTCAGCATTTCCTTGGATTCACCTTTGCTTTCTTCACCCTTCCTGCCACAAATTTCTTCCCCTTGCCCACCCCTGTTCCCTCCCCTGCACACAGCCCATCCCTGTTTGCCCTTTCCTCTCTGGCCACACTCCCCATTTCAGTTCCTCAGCTGGTACCATGGGAGCTTCCCTTGGGCAGCAGGATCATCTTCCAGTGCTGCAGGAATTGTCTGCAGGCTCCTGCAGTGCCTGGTGCTGCTGCCTTGCCAGAGGCAGCCCAGGCCAGGGGGGCACATCTGGGCTGCTGTGTCTGCCTGTGGGGCTCCCTGTTGTGGGCACTGAGGAGGGGCTGCAGAGGCTCTGCAGCACTGACAGGATGGGCTTTGGGGCCTGGCAGGAGAAGCTCAGGGACCTGGGCTGCTGCACCTTGTCAACAGGAGGCACAGGGCTCATCCTGCAACTGCTCCAAGGGGGCTTTCAGAGAATCACAGAATCAGCCAGGCTGGAAAAGACCTTGGAGATCATCAAGTCCAGCCTGTGCCCTGACACTGCCTTGTCTGCCCTGAGCCTCCTCTTCTCCAGGATAAACAACCCCAGCTCCCTCAGACACTCCTCACAGCACTTGTGCTCCACACCCTTCCCCAGCCTTGGTGCCCTTCTCTGGACACGCTCCAGCCCCTCCATGTCCTTCCTAAATTGGTGGGCCCATAACTGGACACAGCACTCGAGGTGCTGCCCAAGCAGTGCCCAGCACAGGGGAAGAATCCCTGCCCTGCTCCTGCTGCCTACACTGTTCCTGATCCAGGCCAGCAGCCATTGACCTCCTTGCCCACCTGGGCACACTGCTGCCTCATGTCCAGCCTGCTGTCCATCAGTGCCCACAGGTCCCTTTCTGCCAGGCTGCTCTCCAGACACTCTGTCCCCAGCCTGCAGTGTTGCAGGGGTTG
Source organism: Certhia americana (assembly GCA_018697195.1). Taxonomy (NCBI): domain Eukaryota; kingdom Metazoa; phylum Chordata; class Aves; order Passeriformes; family Certhiidae; genus Certhia; species Certhia americana. Next base: position 31,745 of record JAGMWU010000264.1, on the reverse strand, counting down.
CTGTGGCCAAAGTGCAGGACCCGGCACTTGCACTTGTTAATTCTCACCTGGTTGGATTTGGGCCTGGATCCAGTCTGGCCAGGGCCCTGTGCAGAGCCCTCCTACCCTCCAGCACATCAACACTCCCACACAACTTGGTGTCCCCACGGTTCCCTGAGTCCCTGGAGTGTCCCAATGGTCTCTAAGATTCCATGAGCCCTCCCAGTGTCACAATGTCCCTTTGGTTCCATGGCACCCCTTGGTGTCACAAAGTCCCTTGGATCCTTGGGCCCTGCAGTGTCACAATGGTGCCTTGGTCCCCCAAGGCCCTGCAGGGTGACAATGGATCCTTGGTTCCATGAGGTCTGGCAGTGCAGCAATGTTCTCCTTGGTTCCACAGGCTCACAATGGCCTCTTGGTGCCAAGGGACACCACGGTGTCAAACATGTTTCCTTCATTCCACGAGTCCCTGAGCAGCAACACTGGCCCCTTGGTTCCATGGGGCCCTGCAGGGTCACAATGGCCCCATCATGACACGAGGTCCTGCTCTGTCACAATGCTCTGCATGGTCCCACAAGGCCCTGCAGGGTCACAGTGGCCTCTGTGGTTTCACCAGGACCCAGAGTCTCACAATGGACTCCTTGCTTCCATGGAGCCCCCCAGTGTCACAGTGGCCCCTGGGCTCTGTGCTGCCATGTCACACACAGTGTCACCATGGTCCTCTTAGTGCCACCAGGCCCCGCAGGGTCACAATGGCCCCTTGCTTCCCCAGGGCCCTGCAGGGTCACAATCATCCCAGAATCAACCAGACTGCAAAAGACCTGGGAGAGCATCAAGGCCAACCTGGGACCCAACACCACCTTGTCACCCAGACCATGGCACTCAGTGCCACATCCAGGCTGTCCTGAAACACTTCCAGGGACGGTGATTCTCTCACCTCCCTGGGCAGCCCATTCCAATTCCCAATCACCCTTTGTGTGAGGAATATTTCCTAATGTCCAGCCTAAACATTCCCTGGTGCAACATCAGGCTGTGTCCTCTTGTGCTGTCACTGTTCCCTGGGAAAAGAGCCCCACCCCCACCTGGCTGCACCCTCCTGTCAGGGAGTTGTCGAGATTGATGAGGTCTGCCCCGAGCTTCCTCTTCTCCAGGATAAACAACCCCAGCTCCCTCAGCCACTCTTCACAGCACTTGCGCTCCTGACCCCTCACCAGCCTTGGTGCTCTTCTCTGGAAATGCTCCAGCCCCTCCATGTCCTTCTGAAATTGGGGGGCCCAGAACTGGACACAGCACTCGAGGTGCTGCCCAAGCAGTGCCCAGCACAGGGAAGAATCACTGGCATGCTCCTGTTGCCCACACTCTTCCTGATCCATAGTAGTTCCAGGGCTGGCATGAGGGATATGGTGTAGAGAGGGTAAAGAAAAAGTGTGATTGATTGATTGATTGATTGTCAGCCATGATGGGAATTGATTTTCAGATCTATTCAGACTGCATTAGACGGTGCTGGGTGTCAATATCAATTGCACATTGGTGACATGAACCTATATAGAAGAAAAGAAAACAGGAGAAAAGTGCTCTCACTGCATTGTTTTGAATATAGTAAATTCATTTTAAAACACTTCTGAAATCTGTCTAATTTCCCACAGAAATATTGAAAAATTATTCCTAGGGCCTTTCTTGTTAGTGTACTTTGAACAAATGTTGATGAGCCTCCATCACTGAGTTCCTGAACTGAAGAGCTCAAGAAAGAAGAGGACTCTGGAGCAGTAAAATTCATTATCACCCTCCAAGTGGCTGAGGAACCCTCACGGTCAGAGCAGGAATGAACAGAAATGTCCACAGCTTTGTGTGTGTCCCAGCTTTGGGATCGGCCCTGTGCCTGGAGCAGGATCAGCTCTGCAGGTCCCCAAGGCCGGGGCTGTTGTGCTGGCCTGGGCAGATGGGATGGCAGCAGGGGCTGCAGAGCTCTCAGCACCTCAGGCACAGGGGAGCAGGGCACACAGGAGCCTCCTTTTGCCTTGGCCAAGCCCCTTCCTTCCCCCATGGCTGGGGCTGAGCCCAGGAGAGGCTGCTGTGTGCCCTTGGGGGCAGGCACAGAGCAGGCAGGGGGCCCAGGACATTTGTCAGCCGCAGCCTCTGTGCCCAGGCGTTGTCAGCCCTGGCTGCTGAGCCCAGCTTTGGCCTGGGCTGAGTTGGGCTGTGGCACAGCTCCATGCTCCTGCGGGGCTCAGGGCCTGTTGGCGGCCATGGGCAGCCCTGCCCGGCCTCTGTGCTGGCCCAGAGCCCGGCAGAGCCCGGGGCAGGGCTGTGTGTGCAGGCCCAAAGGTGCCAGGGGCTGTGCAGGAGCTGGCAGAGGCTGCCCAGCAGGGAGGCCATGAGGCACAGAGCCCCAGGGCTGCTGTGGGCACCACGGCACAGGGGCCGTTCCCAGCCGCAGTGCTCCTGCCCTGGGCTGGGCCTGCACAGGGGCTGTGGCACCATGGCTGGGGCAGCACAGGGACACACAGGGGACACGGAGCTGCTGACCGGGCTGACAGCAAGGCTGGGAACAGACAAGGAATTGCTGGGCATTGCCTGAGCTGGGCAGGGCTGGCTGTGACAAAGGCAGAGCTCAGCTGCCCTTGGGGGCTGCAGCAAAAGCCCAGAGCCCAAAAAGCCTCCCTGGCTGTGTTGGAGTCCAAGGCTGCAGCAGGGAAATGCAGGGCTGCTGCACCATGGGCAGGGGCATGGAATTGCAGCGCACACAGCAGCTTGCAAGGTGCTCTGCTCTCCCTCAGCTGCTCCCTGAGAGATCCAATCCCAGCTGGGCACCTCAGGGCACTGGGGCCTTACAAGTGGCACTGCCTGATCATGTGCACCCAGCTGATGGCTGCCTGCAAACGGGCACATGTTTAATACCTGTTAGTTTCATGAGACACAAGGAGATCTTTATTATCTGGGTCATTTGAGTATTTTAAGAAAAGGTGAAGTTTTCCTACCAGGAACAGGAATTTCTTGTATCTACTGGATTCTTCTCCTTATGGCAGGATAAGAGATACCGATCTACCCCTCTACTTTTGCCACCAACATTCAGGCTAACACTTCATGGCCCTCTTCCTTCAGCTGCTTCCAGCTCTCCTGTTTAAATGGTCATGCCTAAGGATGTCTCTTCATTTAGAGCAGCTGGATCTATGTCCTTCCCATTGCTCCCAGATTTCCTCCTGCAGCTGTTCTCTGGTCATTCCAGTGCATCTCCCTTGATTGGCTTCATGCTTTGAGCTTCAGGGAGTTGCCCAATCTTCAGAAGTTTAAATAACCCCTTAGTCAGCATCTTATTTATATTTTTATCTTTTATATCACCTCTTCTTATATCTTTGTCTAAAATTCTTCCTCTATGGCAATGGCTTGCTAATGGTGGACATGTCAGATGTTACTGGGATGTCACAAAGAGCTGAGGGAAGTGCTTTTATATTTATTCAGTTTTATCATGTTCACATTATTTATGTTAGCCATGAAGAGAAATTCTTCTTTGCCTCTGAGTCTCTCCAGTTCATGGTCCCTCAAAGGAGACAAGCCTGATGAGTTGTAGTTCCCACTCCAGAGGCTGCACTTGCACCTCCCTCCATACCCAGAGCAGAGCTGCCTTGTCCCACAAAGTGCCTGGCAAAGGAGGGATGAAGGGAACAGGACAGGCTGTGGGCATCAGGGGCAGGGCAGAGCCAGGGAGAAGAATGACTTTTGCATTTGATGGAGCTGTGCCTTCCCTTGGCTTTGTTGACTGACAATAAATGAACATCCCTCTGTGTCTCGGGCAGCTCCTTGTGCAAGGAAAGCAGGTGGGAGTTGGAGCCTGGGAGCTGAAAGCTGCAGGTGCAGCCTGGGCTGGAGGGAGCTCAGATTTGTACAAGGCTGCTCTGAGTGCCGGGGGTGGGATGAGGGAAATGGTGGGGTGGGGGTAGGGACAGAGTCTGATTGATTATCAGCCATAAAAGGGTCTTGATTTTCATATCTATTCAAACTGCATCAGGAGGTGCTTGGATTCAGTGTCAATTGGAGATAGCAGATATTAATGAATTAACAGGAAATAAACCTAAACAGCACCCAAAGATATCTTTTCTCCCTGTCTCTGTAAATAAAATACCTTCACTTTGAATGCACTTCTGAAATCTGTCTAATTAATCACACGAGATTTGGAAAATTGAATCAATTTATTCCCCAAGGCTTGGTTTGTTAAGGTGTTCTGAATGTTCATGAGCCCTGGGGCCCTGAATTCCTGAAGTGCAGAGCTGAAGGCTGAACAAGCCTCTGGAGCAGTCAAATTCAGCAGCGGCCTCCAAGGTGCTGAGGATGTCAGCAGCCCCCACTGAGGCCATCCCTGCCCAGAGCCCCTGGGGCTATGGGCACACAAGGAGAGCGTCCCTGGGGCTGGGGCAGCAGAACTCAGAGGCACCAGTGGCTCCAGGTGGGAAATGGAGTGTGGAATGTGGCTGTGAAAGCCCTGCCTGGGCTGTGCCAAGCAAGACAGACCAGCCCTGACTCCCATCTCCCAAACTACTCTCTCAATGAGACGTTGAAATGGAATTATAATTGTTTGTGTCCTCTGACTTGGAGTCACTGCAGAAATACTAAGAAGAGATTCTCAGGAGCTCAACACAACAAAATAGCCTTTGCTGGGAACTATAGAAAATCAGAGAAACTTTGTCAAAATGTGTAATACTGACATTCAATCAACAAAAAAACACTTCTCAAAGCATTAACATGGTCCATTCAACTTCACAAACTCTAAGCCTGTTCAATTTTAAGTTACTCAATATTTGCAAGGGGACAGAATTAGAAGAGGAAGACACAGAGAGAAAGGCAAGTAAGATATAGAGGAGCACACACTCAGCTACCAACTCCTGGATTCCAGCAGTGTTCAGAGTTCAGATAGAAATTCCAGGAGGAGGTAGGGTCAAGATGTGTGCTTGCCTTGTGCTCAGCCTTAAATATCCCTTGGTCTTCCAGGGCCCTTCCCCCAGGTGGGACTTGGGGTCATTTGGTCACTCAGGAGCTGGGTTGGGGCTCCAGGGGTGGGTGTGGAGCATTGCCTTTGGTGTGCCAGGGCCTGGCAGACACTGCTGGGCTGGGACAGAGGCTCTGGGGGCATTGGGGTTCCAGGGCAGGGCAGTGCTGAGGTTCCAGGGCAGGGCAAGGCTGCACCTGCCCCTTCCTCCCCCATCACACAGGAAGTGTTTCCAGCCAACAATCTCCTCCAGTCTCTGACAAGAGGCAATGTTGGAGGTGGAATCCCAATTCTGGCCATGGGCACGTGGCCCAGAAGGACAATTCTGTTCCAGAGGAAGGAAAGCAGGGAGCCCCAGTGTTTGGAAGACACTAGGCCAAGACCAGCCAGACTTGTCAGTAATGGCAGATTTTGTCTGGGAGCACTCTTTGGATATAGGGAATTTTGGAGATGGAATCACAATTTTGGCCACAGGCCCCAGGAAAAGGAGGACAGTCTTTCCCATAGGAAGGAAAGCATAGAGCCTTCCCCAGTGTTTTGGGGACAGATGAGAGGTGACTCTTGTGAAAGCACTGCCCACCAGACTTGTCCTGGCAATATTCCTATGGGAACAATCCCTGGATATAAGGGAATTTGTGGGTGAAATCCCAGTTCTGGCCATGGCTGCCTGGCCCAGAAGGACAGTTCTGTTTCATAAGAAGGAAAGCAGGGAGCCCTAGTGTTTCAGTAGCAGATGAGCAGAGACCCTCACCATGCCAAGGACAGCTGGACCAGTCAGGCAGCCCCTAGGAGGCCAAATCAGCCAGACCTGTTCTGTGTTCCCTTGGTTCCATCGGGCCACACAGTGTCACACTGTTCCCAACAATTCCATGAGGCCTTGCAGTATCACAATGGTCTCTTTTGGTCACAATGGACCACAGGAAGCCCCTCTGTGTCACCCTGGACCTTTGGTTCCACACAGTCCTGCAGTGTCATAAAGGTCTCTTGGTTTCACCAGGCCCACAATGTCACAATGGTCCTCTTGGTTCTGTGGGGACCCCCAGGGTCACAATGGTATCACTGGTTACATGAGGCCTCACTGTCTCACAATGTTCCCTTGGTGTCACACTGGCCCCTCAGTGTCACAATGGTCCCTCGGTTCCATGGGCCCTGTGCTGGTTCATTCCCCCCTGCCCTTCTCAGGACACCCTGACAGCTGAGAAATGCTCCTTGGGCCTCGGCCTTGGCCAACAGCCCCTGGGCTCAGCTCCTCTGGAGCCCATCCCAAACACTGTCTGCTGCCAGGCACTGCTGCTGCCCAACGAGCTCCTGGGTTCTTGAGGAGCAGCCCTGGGAACTGTTTGTGTTCCCTCAGGGGCACAACATCCCTGTTCTCAGCCTGCCAAAGAAAGCTGTTGATGCCCAGTGTGGATGTGCCAGGATGGAACATTGCTGTGCCTAAAGCCCCTCTCTTGGGGCTTTCCTGCCAACAGCGCTGCCAAAGGAGCCCCTTGGAGCTCTCCTGGGCCAGCGCCCTCCCTCTGAGCGGGGCCTCTGCCAGCCGGGAACTCTCCCGTGTGCTGCACTCGGGGCATCCCCGAACAGCGACGGAGCCTGGGCTGATCCCCCCACTCCTCAGGGATCAACCCTTCACCCGCTGGGGAGATGCCAAAGCATCCGCAGGGAGCATTTCCCTGCCCTGCAGGGGAATTTCTCACAGCGCCCCTGCACTGACTCTGTGTGTGTGTGCACACATGAGTGCCTGTGCCCTGGCACATGTGGCAGAAATGCTGCTCTCGGAGGGGTTTGAGTGCCTGGGATATCTGAGTCAGCCAGGCCTGGAAGTGAGGTTAAGTCATGAGGTCTAAGCTAAGTCAAATGGTGCTAAGAGTTGTTCTTTTGATAGGTTGTTAGGTTTAGTAAATGTTATAAGCTAAATTGAATATTGTTTTATGTTATTTCTCTGTTAGATCATGAAGTCATATGTTGGAAGTTAGGTTAGATAATGTTATGTGCTGTGCTTTTGCTAAATTGTGACATTTAAGGTATCAGTTAAGGTTTAGGTGTAAGTTAAACCCTGCTAAGTTTGAGCTCTGTTAAGCTTTTAGTTACCGTATTCCTTTTATCCTTGCCCTCACTGTCCTTTTGTCTTACACACAAACACACACACACACACACACACACACACACACAGACAAAGTGACAGTTTTGGGTTCGTTTCTGGTTTGATTGCCTGGATTTGGTTTGTTTTTGTTGTTGCTTTGTTTCCTTGCTGTGCCTGCAGTGCACAGTCAGGAGCAGAGTGACTCTTGCCAAGGAACTTTGTTGTGCTGTCCCTTAATATTCAATCTGGTTTTTGCTGATCCCTTGCTGGGGATTTTTTAGGCGCTCTCAGCCCCTCGTTGGTAACAGGGAGAGGAAGCCCTGGCCCAGGCTCTGGCCCTGGGGGACACGGGGACGCTGCTGGGTGGTCCCTGTCCCCCTGTCCCACCCCGCAGGGCCCTGTCCCCCCGTGTCTGTGTCAGGCTCTGGGGTCGATCTCGTGGAACATCCTCTGGGGGAGGCTGTGGCACCGGGGGCGGAGGGGATCCGGGGGGACAGTGCAGGAGCAGGGGACCCCAATGTGCAGGAGCAGGGTTGGACTGTGAGGGGGGAGCTGTGAGGGGGGGCTGGGGTGGAGTGACCTCCCTAGTGACACCACACAGCGCCTGGGATGTCACACAGTCATCTGTGATGTCACACAAGTTCCATGTGATGTCACAAAGCCTCACTGTGATGTCACACAGTTCCTGTGATATCACACCATTCCTGTGATGTCACACAGTCTCCCAGTGATATTCCATCCCTCTGTGATGTCACAGACCCCATGATGTCACACATCTACCCTGTGATGTCACACATCCTCCATGTGATGCCACAGAGCCACCTGTGATGTCACACAGCCTCACTATGATGTCACACAGCCCCCTATGATGCCACACAGCCTCCCTGTGATGTCACACAGCCTCTCTGTAATGGCACACAGCCCCCTATGATGGCACACAGCCTCCTGTGATGTCACACAACCTTGGCACAGTCCTGCGGAGCCCTGGCACCATACCAGCCACAGCCACTCCCAGTCACCCTCAGTGCAGTCCCAGTTGCTCCCAGTATATCCCAGTTGCCCCCAACATGGTCCCACCTGCCCTCAGCATGCTCCTGGTCACTCCCAGTATGATCCCAGTACCCCTCAGTGTCGTCCCAGTCCCACCCAGTATGACACCAGAGCTCCTTGCAAGCTGCTGTGTCTGCTGCAATTCACTGCCCCTGGCCATCCTGCAGCAGCCCTGCATTTCCCTGCTGCAGCCTTGGTCTGCACAGCTGCTCCTGTTCCAGGCACAGGGCACAGACCCAAGCTGGGCAGTGTTAAAAATGACTAAATAATGTTGTCTTTCCCATTTATGTATTGACTTTTGCATCTTGTGATTGATCAGAAATATTTAGATATGGTCTACATTATAACTCCTTTTTAGCTGCTTCTTAATATAACAGAATCTCACAGTTTAAGTATGTCTGGGGCTGCTTTTAGAAATAGTAGTGTAATAGATAGAATATCTATGTAACACTTAGAGAAACAGTAACATGATGGATAGACCTTAACAAAACATAAGATATGAAAAAGCTTTTGTGTAACTAAAAGAAGCTCATCCAGTAATTGACCAGTCTGAGTCATAACAGTGACACAAAACAGAGCAGCAGAGAGGATGGAGGGGAACTCATTATATTCTCTTATCAAGAAAAGTGTGAAACAGCAGGAATTAAACCATGCAAAGAAATAAAATTATTGATTTCCTACAGATAAGCAAAGATGGGAAAAATCAAACACAAAGAACCACTGTAACATCATAAACTCCATAGAATGTTTTAATAATGTATGAGCTAATGAATATGTGTGTAACCTAGCAATGTACCTGTATATAGAAATTTTGATTTCAAGTGCCTTTGTGCTCCTTGGGTGTTTGTCAAAGGCACCCCAGCACTGGGATTATCCTTTTTTCAATCTCAATATCATTACTATTATTATTATTATTATTATTAAACTTCTGAAAATTCTGAAGGGTGAATTTTGTTTCTCTCAGCTCTGAGAGCAGAGCATTCAGCCGGTGCCAGCAAGAGGCACCCAGGGACAGGCTGCTGCCTCTGGCAGCTCCAAGGTTCTCCTTCCAGCCTGCCTCTGCCCAGGCTCAGGCTGCTCCGGGCTCTGCCAGGGCTCTGCTGGGGCTCCACCCTGCCTAAGGCTGGGATCACTCTCACCTCACCCTCACTGACAGCTCTGCACCACAGCAGACCTTGCAGAGAACCCTCACTGATCTTGGCTTTCTCAGCTGAGCAAAACTCTCCTGCAGCCAAAGAGATTGCACTCATGGATACAAATCCAAGTGGCAGGAGCCCAAATGCTCTCCAGTCACCACTGAAGGGCTGCATCTGCACAGGGTGTTTGGGCTGCCCCACTACACCTTTGGTTATTCCTGCAAATGCCATTGTCCTTTCTGCCTCAAATGGAAGTCACAGATCTGGGAAAATCCCAGCCAGTGGGCCACATTCCATAGGCAGTGAGGTCTGGAGAGGATGAGGGAAGAAGAGCCTTCCCCACTTTCAAACCACACCAAAGGAGCCATAGGTGTGCCTTAGCACCATTAAAAAACAACTGGCAATTCAGAAGGAAATGTTGAGTTTTCTGCAAGAGTCAGAAGGAGGGGAATCTTCCAAATGAGTTGAGGTTTCAGAAACATTATTTATTTACAATCCTACTCTATAATCCTAGTCTAGAAAACTACGCAAAGATCCTAATATAGAATCCTATTTTAGATTGGTTGTGAACATAATGTCTTGATATGATTGTCACATCCTTGTCTCCTCCATCTTCTTCTTCACTGCAGTGATCAGTGGCACCAGGCTGGAAGCAGGCTCGATTGATGTTACAAATGGATGCTGCCCATAAGAAAAAAACAACAAAAAACAATGAAGCATGACTTTGCAAGCTCAGTGCTTCACAGGCTCAAACAGGATTCCTCTGGCTCATCGGAAGATGCAGAAAGAGGACCCACAGGCCCATCTGCACCTCAATCTTCATTTGCAGGACCTTGCCGTCACAGGCAAACCTGGCCCACAATCCCACTCATCCCTTTATGCTGGTCTCTTCATCTTGCTGGGACTTTTTCCCTGCCAGGGCTTGGGGAATGGTGCTTTCTGTCCCTGGGGTTTCTTCCTCTCAGCAAACTCCAAAGACTCACACAGTTGCCTCTCTTTGACAGACAGGCACTAATTAGCAGCCTGTGCTAATTTCCACAGGGAGACAGAGCAGTGCCCACCTTTGCATGCCCTGCCCCTGCTGTGCTGGATGGCACCTTCCTTGCCAGCAGGGACAGCCGAGTGGCACTGGCTGCTGCAGCTCCCTCTGTGCCACAGGAGCTGGCAGTGACCCTGGGGCAGTTCCCGTCTGCTTGCCCGTGCCAGGCAGCAGATGGGGCTGGCACAAGTCCCTCTCAGCTGTCCCTGTTTGTGTGGCACAAACCTCTAAGAGTGGGCTGGGGACACAAACCAGGGCACCTCAGAGGCTCCCAGGGAGCCCCCCACAGCCCCTCCTTGCCACAGCCAAATCTCTGACTGCTCGGCCAGGACTGGCTTCCTTGGCTCTTCCAACACCACTTCACACCTCTGTGCCCCACACTGCTCTACTTCAACACTTTTGCCATTAAAACACCCCACCAAATGACAAAA
>JAGMWU010000264.1:7713-19487 GCA_018697195.1 Certhia americana | reverse complement strand
CTTTCTTCCCCTGAAGGTTTAGATTGTAGCTCCCTCTCTCTGGAAGGGACACACACAGACCAACACCACTCTTGACTACTTGTGGTTCCTTGTCAAACCTCTGTGCACGTTGCAGCTGTGCCTTCAGCTTGCAGCAGGGGCCCCTGCACTCCACCAGTACCATTTTTGGGGAGCTGGCCGTCACTCCAAGCAGCCCCACACCTCACATCCCTGCAACACTGCACCTGACCAAGGATATACTGACCCAGCTTGACAGAGCCGTCACTTCTGAGAAGGATGTTGCAGCTCTTGACATCTCCATGGATCACGTGGTTCAAGTGAAGAAACTCCAGTCCTTGCAGGCACTGAGAGAGAAAACGGAAACAGGAGGGCAAAATGAGTGATGTGAATTGATCACACAAGGAAGGAAAGAGCTCTAAAAGATTCCCTTTCCAGGCCAATGGGGAGGAATGTGAGAACACAGTGCCATTGAGAGCAAGAGCTTGCTGCTCCACCAGCAGCAGAGCAGCCCCTTGGTAAGGGAAGGCATGTCAGCTTTGGAAAGGGCAACAGCAACTGCTGTTGTAGACTGTGCTCTGCAAACCAGCCACAATGACTGCTGCTGCACTGGATGTGCTCAGAAGCAAACAGCATTTTGGCTGCACTGCTATCCTTTTCACATGAGGACTGAGAGAAATGAGTCTCTCTTTTCTCTTTGTTGCTCGTTTCAAATCCTGCCACCTGCACATTTACTTTTATAGGCAAGGAATGCAGTGCAGACAGGCTCCAGGTAAAAATTTAGAGCAGCAAGGTGGAGAACTGCAAATAGAAGTACAAGAGACAGAGTGAGAATACAGGAGCAGGAGATGAGAGTGCAGGAACTGAGTGCAGTGAGTTCTGGGACACTGGCAGGCACTTCACTTGAGATGCTCTTGCTTGCCCATAGCACAGCAGCAACACAGAAACAAAGCTTGGCACATGAAATCTCTCCAGTTCTGAGCCCCTGTTTCCCAGACAGCCCTGCCCAAGCCCTCAGAGGCACAGGTGGGATCCCTGACCTCCCGACTGATGGCTGCCATCTCATCTTCACACAGGTAGGTCTTGCTGATGACATCGCTCAGAGTGCCTCCGTCCATGTACTCCATCACCAGCCACAATTGCTTACCCACAAGGTAGCTGAAAGAAGGAAACAAGGGTGTGCAGATGAACGTGCATGGCTATGTTGCTGTTTGCAACAGCAATTGTGTTGATTCTTGTTTCCAGGTGCCTTGGTGACAAGGGCAGAATGAAAGGAATAGACATTCCCTCTAGGATGTGCAGTGTTTGCAGTCTGTGCAGTCTCAAGGACAAAGGCACAGCTGTGAAAAAGGAGATGTCTTAGATGGCCAGCAAGTGAAAAATGCAGTTCACTAACAGCCCAGATAAAAACCTGCCATGCATGGTATTTCTGGAAAAAAGCACCTAGTCTTCCTGGCATGCAGAGCAATGCAAAAGAGGGGACACAATCCAAGGGAAATCCTTGTTAGTTCATCTGGATATAAGAAGACATTTGAAGACCCCAAAACAATGTGGTGGCAGTGAGCTTACAGGCTATTGATTTAGTAAGATATGGCTGACCCGAGATTTTGAACAATTGTCAAACTCCATGTGTCAGGGAAGACTCATGCAGACAGGATGCACTGTCTTCCCATCCACTGGAGGTGAGCAGGACAATGCTAATTAACCAATAATTAACAGCTCTAATTTCTACCAGTGACCAAAGTTCATTTTCACCTTGCCTGTTGGCAGTATGCAAACAAACATTCCTGGGACAAAAGCACAAAAACTCACCTGTCTAAACAGTTGACCAGGCTGGGATTCTGATTCATCTTCAGGACCATGAGTTCATTGACTTTTAGTTCTTTTTCCCTCAGTCCGTGGAGATTTATTTTCTTGATGGCCACCTAAAATGACATTGAAAATCAGTAACTTGAGAAATTGGTGGCAAGAGACCACAGCACACCTGGAGTGAGTGATTTTGCAATGGCAGAGCTGAGCTGTGCCAAAGTGCCTTGTGATTAGAGATTGAAGTAATTAGGAATTGACATTCCAACAGCCCATTGCTCTTCTCCCTTGGAGCCAGGTACAGGACACATGGCCACTGATGTTTTGTTTTGTCCACTTGATAACAATAGTGTCTCAACTATCAGCCCAAAGCTCTGACCACACTCTCTGCTGCTGTGTCTGGGGTTCAGAAGAAGTAATCCATGCCTTGGTATTCTGTGGATACATCCTTTTTTGTATTTGTATATTCTGTGGATACAGGGCTTAGGGCTTTTCGGGATGCCTTGCAGATCTTTTCCTGCATGCAGTTCCCACATGCAGGACTGCATGTGGCTAAGGAACTACCAGTAACATTCAGATTGAGGATTTGCTGGCAGCCAGAAATGAAAATTCAGGACTCTGAAGCTGCAGCCTCAAAGAGCAGTGACTGCTCTAAGGCACTCCCTTGTTTTAGCAATTGACAGAGAGGGAACTTTCCTTCTCTGAAAGGAACCGCTGCCTTCCTTGCCTTCCTTCTGGCAGCTGAGAAAGGACAAAGACTGTCCCAAATGGATTTTGCAGGCTGGCACAAGTCTGTGCTTCTTCTGCCTTTCCTGCACAGCTCTGGCCAAAGCTGCAGCCACAGCTCCCACCAGAGGGGAAAGCCCGGGAGAGCTGCAGAATCTGCAAGGGCTCTTGACATTTACCTCTCCTCCTGTGACAGTGTCGAGTGCTCGACAAACCTCTCCAAAAGTCCTAGAAACAAAAGAGCAGCAGAGAAAGGAGTAGTTCTTTAGATGTTGGAGTGAAAGCCAGCCCAGACAGGAGATCTCTGCTGTAAGTGCCTGAAACGTGCAGGATGCAGGAGGGCTCTGCCAGAAGGCAGATGATGCATTTTCCTCTCCACTGCAAGGGCACTGGGCCTGTGCCTGGAGTGCTGGGGTTTACTGCCTCAGCTCACAAAGAGAACTTATTCTTTCATCTTGGGTTGCAGATTCTAAACTGTGCAGTTCTTATCCTGACCACAGAGTATTATTTCAGCAAACTTTTGCAAAGAATTATTCCTGAGAACTGTTATCTTACAGGTATCAGGGAGTAGGTTGCTCTTTCAGGCAAGCAAGATACTGCTCCTTTCATTGGTATGCCTCTATGATTTGGAGATGTAGAAAAATGCTAAGGAAATGAACACAGAACTGTCCCACACTTGAGAGACCAGGACATCTGCCAGGTGCTGTTCCTTGCTGCAGGCAAGACCTTGGCAGCATGGAGATGTCTTTGACAATGCCTTCTGACCACACTCACAAATTCTGACCAGTACTGAGAGGTGGCACAATCGAACCCCAGTGTCTGAATATGTTTACAGCTTGCCTGATTTCACCCTTGAGAAATATCCCACCAGAAAAACTCCTGGATCATGCTTTGTAGCAGTAACTGGTTGGACTCACCCGCTGCCAATATTTTCCTGTTCAGTGTATTTCATCCCAGGATTTTCTGTGTTCACTGTTTTCCCTGAGGGGAAGAAAAGGCAAGATACTCCCTTTAAAGCAGAGATCCCACCTCCCAGGAGATACAAGAGACACCCCCAGTGTCTGGGGCTCTGAACCCTTTGTGGTCAGCTGGATAACAACACCAAGCACCAGACTGACAGCTCTGCAGCACAGATGTCCAGCACAGAGACTGATTCTCTCCAGCAGTGCCTCTGGCCAGTCCTGAATGTCCCTGGGACACCAAACTCAGCAGGAACATTTGGTACCGCTGTGCTGACACATGCACACAATACACTGTCCCCCAGATTAGAAATTCACCAGACATACTCAGTAGCTCCAGGGACTTCTCCTCACTCTCCTCTTGCTGAGCAGCAGCTGTGTCAGTGCTGGAGATGAACAAACTGCACTGGCTCCACTTCTCAGCCTGGGCAGCAAAGGTTCCTTCACACAACACTGCTGCTGCTGCTGCAGCTGGTGCTGTGACAGAGCCTGTGTAAATCTGAGACAAGCAATGAGTTTGTGTGAGAAAGGGGGCTGGCAGAGATTGCCCCGAGATCCCTTTTCAAATGCAAGCCCTTAGGAAGATGCTGTCAGCCATATGCAGGGCTCTCCAAATCGATTATTTGGATGTCCACTCCTCAAATTGAATGGGTCAAATCCAAAGGCTGGTTTTACTCAAGTCCATCGCCAGATTCATATTCCATTTTCATGGAATTTTTGAAGGATGACTGCCACAATGCCCATTCCACTTCCTCCCAAGGATTTCTTTCCCCCTGCAAGGCCTGCAGACACACTTGCAGCTCCTTATTCCAATGTTCTACCTCCTCCCACTGAGTTGCCTTCTCCTCCTCCACCATCTTCAGCTCCTGGTCACCCTGCAGCACTTCTGGTGGGGACAGTTGCTGTGCCTCACGCCCACCTTGGGGCTCTTGGTTGCCACTCATTTGCTGCAAGGCTTGGCAGGCTGCTGGCTGAGATGTCAACACTGGCACCTCAAGGCAAAGAGAAGAAAGCAGTCATAGACTTCAGCTTGTCCCTGTCAGCCAAGAGTCATTAACTGTGAGGAAATGGAGAGAACACATTTACAAGGGACACAGACAGCTTCTTTCAATCCTGCATCTGGGTCAGCATGTTTCCCAGGAACAACACCTCAAGAAACAAGAAGAACAGGAAGAGGCCAGCAGGAATCCATGTGGATGACTGCTAGCCCAAAGGCCAAAGGACTGGTCCCACTGTGCAGGGCAGCAGCTGAGATTCAGCACATCAGGAAGTGTCCTTCGGAGTGGCTGTGACAGACACTACAGCAGGATGGCACTCAGAGGCATCACCCCACTTGCCTGCTGCTCTGCAGTGGAAAGGCAAGAAGGGCAGGAAGCACCAGTTTGAATGCTGCAGTGGCTGTCACTGTTTCACTCACTTGCTTTTGTAGATCCTGGAGCAGGCGATTATGTTTCTCCCTGATGATTTTTATTTCTCCCTTCATCCTATTCATCCTTGCCATGAACCTTGCCTTAAGCCTAGTCTCAGCTTCCTGCAGCTCTGCCTGCAGCTGTTCCTTGACCTTCTGTAAAATACCACATGGAGGAAGTTTCATGAGTGCAGTGCCTGCCACTCTTTCTCTCACCTGCTTTTGTTGATCGCCCCTCTGCTGATGGAGATTCATCTCATCTTGGATGCTTCTCCTGTCTTCCTTGTTCCTCCTCTTCACTGCCTCCATGTCACTCTGAGCTTTGGGCAGCTCTGATGGAGGCTCTGCCTTGATGCTCTGTACACACAAAAATGCAGAGTAAGTGACTGGGAGCTGCCACCTGGCTCAGCTGTTTCCTCTTTCAGCCCCCAACACACATTTATTCAGATATATCATTCTGCTTCCCTAGCCAGTTCTGCTTCCACTGTAAGCCTCCTCTCCCGCTGCTGATCTCTGCAGATTCCAAGGCTCTGAGCTTTCAGTGCCTCTGGCACTCCTGGCCTCCTCAGTCCCAAGAGCTCTGTTTTATGCCCCTCTTGCTGCCCTTCACTCTGTCACCTGGCTAGCCAGGCTTACCTGGCCATTCTGCAGTGGCTCTTCCACCTGCTGCCTGAGCTGCTCCTGCTGCTCTTGGGCTGGCAACAGCTCTCCCTGAGTCTGCCCTGGCATCTCTGATACAGCACTCTGCTCATGCTCTTTCTCTAGAAGGGCCTGCACAGAAAGCAAGAGAAGATGGCTTTCGACTTCCAATCCAGCACTTGTGGGCCAAGACTCCAAGACTGATGGTCTCACACCTTCCCAAAGCACTGTGCTGCTGCTCTCCTGGATCATGCTCATGGGGAGGCACAGATTCCAAAGTGACACTAGCAGTTTACAGCCAGGGTCCATCTGGGACTGCAGCTGGTGCATGTGGGACAGCCTCTGAGGCAGCTGTCAGGGAAGGGCTGGCATTTCTCAAGGCTCTGCTGAGGGCCTCCCTCCACTTCTGCTGTGTCCCATTTGTCTTTCCCTACTGACTGACAGCCAGCCCTGTCCCACAGCTCCACCCTGTCTCTGCAGGTGGCTTCTTGTGTCAGCTCACTCCTTGGCAGAGACACTTTTGTTGTTCATGTTCTCTTCAGGCCTGCACCACCATTCCTGCCTTTATCACATCTAGACTCTTGTCAGAAATCCTGGTCATTCAGGAGGTAAGGATGTGTGCAAAGATTCTCTGATGGAGGTCAGAGAGCGTCTACGGTCACATCAGTTGATGGAGAAGGACCAAGGTTTATCCTCCCTCTTCTGTACACTGAGAATTCTCTCATGCCTGTATGACCAAAGTCATGTAGGTCATCCTAGAACATGAGATTGTTCCACCTCCTGAGGACAGACAGAATTTTGAAGAATAAAGTGGGGGCTTCAGGGCAGAAGGGACTGGCAGAGGAAAACAGCTCTGAGGGGAAAAAATAACCATCTCGAAAAAGGGAAACCTCTCTGCCTGCTCAGGATCAGTTGGCAGGAGATGTCTTTACTCTTCTCCTGAGAGGGATGCCTTTAGGTGAGCTTTGCACCTCCAACTACCTTGGGCCAGTGCCAGGAAAATTCAATTATGTCAATGTTACGGCTGCTCAGGAACTTGCAGCTGTGCCTTGCACTAAAGACAGCAGCAGCACCCACAAGTGCTGGACTGTCTTGCAATGTTCACTTACTGCCTCAGAAGGAAGTGCACTTACTGTCTGGGAATGGTCAGGCTGTGGGGTGAACACGGCTGCAGGGATGTGCTCATTTGCCTCATTTGGCTTCTCTCTGGCCACATCTCCAGGAACATTGAGAGCCAGACAAGAGTCTGCTTTGGGTTCCATGTTCTGTGGACACAGAGAAGCATGAGGGACAGGCCATTCCCTCTCATTTCTTACCTAATTTCTATTCAGCTCTCCAACCTGCTCTGCTACATCAACTTGGATAGCAATGGGATTCTAAGAAACTGCAAGGAAATTAAAATGTGCTACTTCCACAGAACTGCCTATGGCTCTGAATTCCATATGCCACCCTGGCTACTATCAGCCAGCAATGTTTTCTCTGTAAGACGGATCTCTGAGCTCTTTCAAGCTCTGAAATGGAAAACTAGGAAATAGGCAGGAATTCCTTGCCTATTCCTGCTGCACACATGGAATTCTATTTTCTTTCAGGCTACCCAGCTTTTGAAGTATTCTACTCTGACATTCCTAGGATACAACTCCTTGTTGAATTCTTGAACACCAGGAACATCCAATGTTCCTTTTTCACTCACCTCCGGTTCAGCACCTCTGAATACACGGGTCAGGTGACCTGCAGTGGGCAAGGGAAATGAAACAGATTCTTTGAGAGCAATTCCTGGGGTGGTGAAGCCTCCATGACAAGTCTACCCAAAAAGAGAGTATTTTCAGTTTCACATCATGCCTCCATGAGACACAGTTCTTCCACACAGCCAGCAAGAGAATAGAAAAATATTCTTGGTTGCGACTATACTTTCATGTGTATTGACAGTAAGTGAATGCAAACTTGAACTATTTACTGCAAATTTTTTGTTAACACTCATGATCCTATTCTACCAAATACATAAAGCAGCTTTTCTTAATGTCTCCTTCATGTACATTTTATTTTTAGTTATTTGTGTTCATTAATTCTTAGCAATTTTCTAAAAAGATGGTCCATAAATGCTTCTCCAAGATCTCTCTCAGCTGTGGCAGTCCTATTGGGAAACAGCACAGCAGCAGCTTCAGGCCATAGGAGAAGACACTTACTGCTCTGGAGTGTGCACTTCATTGCCCAGGGGAAGACAATTTTAGAACTCATCAAAGGGTAAAGCTGTCAAATCCTTCAATGACAAAATGGAGGAGAAAAAGAAGCTTTCTCTGAATACTGGTAAGAATTCAGAGAGATTTTCTGAGAAGATCTCCCAGTCTACATTTTCAAAGTTGTCCTCTTTGCAACAGCAAAGTGAGGAAATGACTGATTCTGCTGCCACAGATTCTCCCGTGGAGGGAACAGAAGCCCTGCAGGTTCCCTTGCAAATGCTGCCCTCAGACCCCTGGCTACAGACCCTCTCTTTTCAGCTGAACATGTTGACAAAAGCTTTACCAAACCAGTGCCATCCCAGTGCTCTTTCTGTTTCCAAATCAACCCAGTCACTAAGAAAGAGGAGGAAGGCATACAAAAGCCAGGTGAGGCTACAGCCAGGGAAACCCTCTACTTACGTGCCAGGTTAGTCAGGTAATAACCAGAATAAGAAATGCCATAAACAGTGCAAACTGCAGCAGCGAGTTGCTCAATCATTGTAGCACTGCTGTGCAAGTTTGCAGACCGTGCTGCAATACCAGGAAAAAACAAGGCTCCTGTCAGTGTGCAGCTGCCCACTGACAAACACCTCAGCCAGGAGGATGCTCCTGCACTGAGCAAGCCCCAGAGCTGCTCTGACACTGAGGCCTTCTGTGCACCAAGGCAACCCTCTGATGTCACCACCATGACGTGGCAACCATGCCCTGACATCACAAAGCCAATGTTCTGCCTTGCTCTGTCAATTCCTGCACAGCAAGCCCACCTTCCCTACAGCAAACACAAAATAGCCTGGCAAGTTCTCCTCTGTCCCAAAGCAACTCAAACTGCCCTCAAGGACCAAACCCTGCTGTCCGCGGGATCCAAGAGGGACTCTAAGAGTGCCCCAAGCACCTACAGCCTGTGCCCCACCCGAGCACACAGATGGGAACAAAGCCAAGGAAACCAGACCAAGAAAATATCTGTAAGCATCGCCCAGAACCAGGAGAGAATGTACTGCTGGCATAACAGCTGAAATAATTCCTAACAAATAAATGCCTCCGCATACTTACACATTGATTGGACATGCCATGGGCTCCTCTGTATGTACATCTCTGCCTCTGCCTCTATTCCTCAAACCAGTGTCACGGTTTGACACTGACCAAATGCCAGGTACCCATGAAAGTCATTTGTTCACCATCTTCTGCTACAATTGAACAGAGGATAGGGGAAAATACTATTGAAGGGCGCATGAGTTAAGGACTGAGGGAAAATATTCTAGGGCAAAACAGGTTCAAATTTAATGATATAAAGTAAAGCTATTATAAGCAGTCAGAGGAGAATGATGAGAAGTAGAAGTAAGCCTTTAAAACACCTTTTTCTCCCTCCGGTCCCTTCCTCCTTTCCACCAACACCGCAAGAACACAGGGTGTGGGAATTTTGGTCAGTTGAGATCTTTTTCCTTTTGCTCAAGGATATTGGTTCTTCTGCTTTGCCATGGGCAAACAGTCATTCAAAAATATGGCATGCATGTCACTCATCCACAGGGTGCAGCCTTTTAAGAATAGTCGGCTCAAGTTTGGAAGCAAGGGCTCACTCTCTCTCTCTCTCTTTCTGAAAGCAGGGGCACTCTCTCTCTGTTCAGGTCTCCCTCTAAACTACAGCTTCCTCTGACATCTACCTGCTCCAGTGTGAGCACTTTTCCAGGCACACCTGGAAACAAGTTATGAGGACTTGTGGGGAAACCCAGGGCTTGTGGGGGCTCCATTGCTCTGCACACACCCGTGTCACCTGCAGCACACAGCTTTGGCCCCAAAAAGTGAAAAAACCACAGGGAAACACTGGTTGCAAAAGGTTTCATTGTCACCTTTCTTACCTGCTCCACAGAAATGGCCTACATGAAAGTTACCAAGCAGGACCCGATCCCTGCTGCCAGCTCAGGGTTACAAAGGAGGCATTACTTTATTTTGGCAATGGGTGCATAGCGAATCACTTCCCTCACACGTGAACACCCTGCAATCTTACCTACTAGTTTGTATCCATGGAACTAAGACAAATTCATTGCTTTGCTGAAACTCACAGGCCAAACATTCTCTTATATTATCTGACATATTGAAATCACTTCTCAGAATTCATTGACATGAAAATAGGAGTGTCCTAAGATCTCTGGTGGTCATTGTCACAGATTCAGGAGGAGACCCATGCACAAAAACACCTAACACTCGACTGGGATTGCAAAGCAAATTTATTCTATTAGTTGCAGTAGCAAATAATACATACCAACCCCTAGATTCCCTAAAAACTGCTGAGCAGGAGAAGGAGATGGAGCGTTGTGCTGGGCAGGAGGGGCAGGTAGCAGTGCACAATCAGGACATGCCCTGGATCAAAACGGTGTACATCTCATCCTTCTCCCCACTCCACCCCTCAATCAGCCCTTGTATCTCCTGCTCAGGAGGGGAATTTTCCCAGTGACAGCATCAGCTCACACATGGCCAGCACGTGAGATGAGCCCACGGTGGCTCACGATACCGACTCCATGCCAACAAGGGCTCCATCCATTGGAGACAACATTTCTATAGGAGGGAATACCAAAACTGGTGTTTTAACTGGAGGCTGCCAAGCGGCGGAGCTCGGGCCGGGGAAGCTGCAGCGGAGGTGGCAGGAGGTGCCACACTGCCTGTGTCCTCTGGAGGGCCCTGGGAAGAGCTGGGGCCGGGGGCTGGTTCGGGGCCGGGGCCGGTGTTGGAGTCTGTGCTGGAGCCGGGGCCGGGGCCGGGGCCAGGCTCGGCACAGGTGGAGCCAAAGGGCAGCGATGCCACCCCAGCCCCAGGCACTGATTCCTGCCCAGCACCGCCAGCGCCAGCACAGGCAGAGA
The DNA here is from genome assembly GCA_018697195.1 of Certhia americana. Taxonomy (NCBI): domain Eukaryota; kingdom Metazoa; phylum Chordata; class Aves; order Passeriformes; family Certhiidae; genus Certhia; species Certhia americana. The sequence continues at coordinate 8,884 of JAGMWU010000264.1, read as the reverse complement.
CGGGAAGGGGCGAGACTGCGGTAGGATGGCCGGGGGTGGGGACGGGGCAGCCCTGCCTGGGGCCGGGGGTGGGCCAGGGGCATGGCCTGGTATGGTACGGGGAGAGGGAGAGTGGGAGAGCAGGGGGACACCAGGAAAGGGAGAGCGAGAGAGGGTGTGGGACTGCGGGACAGGGACAACAAAATCCTGAAGGACTCGATAAAATCGCTTTTGCCGCTGCCGCTGCCGCTGCCGCTGCCGCTCCTGCTGCTGCCGCTGCTGCTGCTGCCGCTGCTGCTGCTGCTGCTGCCGCTGCTGCTGCTGCTGCTGCTGCTGCAACTGAAGCCCCGGGGCCGTTTTTTTCTCCCTTTCCATTTGTCCGTTGCTCGCTCGCCTCCCCCTCCCTCCACAGCTTTGGATTAAGAAAGAGGTAACTGATGATTTTAAAAAGAGAACTCAGTTCTTGTCTTTGTAAATGTGCTGGTGGAAAGGATCTATCAACAGATTTTGGACTGTTTTTCCAATCGTATTTTAAATTCTGCTTGAAGGAATAGAAAATTGAAAGATGGATTGTGCATGACCCTGTGTGAAGTGTAAACATTTGGCAGTTTGAAACCTGGACCTAAAGTGTTGCAAATGAAAGTTTGAAATCCTGAGGGATTGTGTGCCAGCAGCTTTTCCTCGAGGAAGTGCAGCACCCAAGGACTTCACTTGTGGCCATAGGGGTGCTTGCAGCTTTGTCCTGTGCCACTCTGGGATGTCATGGAATGGCACTTCACCTACCAGCAGGCACAAGTCACGCTCTGCAAGCTCAGCTCTTTGGACCTTGTTTCCCCCAAGCTGACACAAAGGGTTTCTGCTGCTCCCCCTTTACACAAATCTACAGAGACCTGGGATTTTTCCAAGTCTCGTGTCTCCGTTCTTCCATATTCCTAAAGAACCAGCAGCCCATCCTGATGAACACAGTGAGTTGCAGGTATGCTTGTCAGCTCCACTTGCTGCCTGGAAATGCTGAAAGTGCTTTGAAATGCAGCTCCCTTCAGCTCTTGGACACCTAGTCACACACAGAGCTGGGAAAAAATGCCCTGGCCACTGACTAACAAGGTGAGTTATGGCAAAGATCAAGCTCTGTGGGAAATCTCTATCCATCCCTATCCTTTGAATAGAGCTGTATGGGAGGATGTGCATGGAC
>JAGMWU010000263.1:2052-19439 GCA_018697195.1 Certhia americana | reverse complement strand
CCTTGTTCCCCAGGAAGGACCAGAGCACGGGCAGGGCGTGGTGCTGGACAACTTCAGGGCTCCTGGGATAAACCCACTGCACAAGCACTGCCAGCAGAGAGACACAAGCTTTTTAAACACTAACCTGAATGCCAACAAGCAGCTACCTGTGCCTTTGCTTCTGGCAAGCCTCTCTGACTTTTGAGTTTAAATGCAATTAAAGACATTGGTCACTACAGAACTTGAGGAGAGAAAGAGCTGTCTGTTCCCACTAAACCTCAGAGAGAACATCTGCTCTTTCTAAAGTGCAGTGCTCTTTGATGTGCAATTCCTTTATTTGAAAAAGAGATCAAAACAACTGCAAAACTAAACTCCCTATTCCTGGAGATCTATCTTATTCAAATGCACTTTAAAGAGCCTTTGACATTGCCAGTTACTGAACATGCCCTTTTGAGATTCCTAATGAAGACACAAAGTGTATTAAACCTTGCATTGAAACATGCTGGCATAATTAGCAGTGGATTTAGGCCCAGTTAAAGCAAGGCTATAAATCATCCTCTCCAGGAGACATTGAGATTATCATTTTTCCATTCTTTGGCTATTGCTGATGGAGCAATTCCCTCTGAGCAATCAATTATCAGCTGCCTTTGTAGCATTTTGGACAGCGCTGACACAGGAAGACACTGCTGGCACACCCTGAAATGTTCAGTCCAATGCCACTTTGACAGCACAGGCAGGGAGCCATAGCACTCTGTCCCCAAAGGCTGCCTTGCACTAAATTCGTGCCTATGACGTGTGTTGAGTTTTGACCTAAGCTGTGACCTCCAGGCTCTGCAGGGTTCAGCCTCAACACTTTCCAAGAGCAAAAGCAGAATTCTCAGAGGGCAAAACAAACTGATGGCCTGAAAGAGCATTTGGCACCATTTTCCCTAAAGGATCTCAGATGTCCCTGAGCTTCCAAGAGAGGAGCCAGCTAGAGTATTTTTAGCCTGTCCCTTCCCTGGAGGTGTGTTCTGAGATGTCCCAGTGAGAGCTCAGCCCCCAGGCCGAGCGCTGCCCCAATCTCAGATGCTGCACACCTCTGCAGCAGCCAGGGAAAACCTGCCAAATGCACCTGCCATGGGTATGGGGCAGGAGGGACAAGCTCAGCACCTCCTGATCGAGAGGAGCTCCTCTACTGCCTGTTCACAGGCATTCCCTGTAAATACTCCCTGGGGAGCCCTCTTGTCTTAAAAGGGGAGGCCATACCTGTGATACACTCTGTGACATCCAGCAGAGCTTGGCCGCTCAGTTGACTCCAGCAGTAGCTAAATTCTTTCATCAGTGATACTTTATCTGCAAGAGAAACACACATTTCCCCTCACTCTTCTGAGGTCAGAAGAGAAAGGACTGTGAGAAAGGGAAGGGACAGGAGCAACCCTGTTTTAAAAAATAAAGAACATTTCTGCTGCTTCTTGAATCCTTTTCTTCTTTCCTTCCAGCCCCATTCAGAGGGTAGAAAATTCCAAAAGAAAAGCTCTCCTTTGACATTTGCAGATCCAGAGTTGTCTGCTGTACCAGGAGCTATGTTAAACATTTCCCATCAGGGCCCTCAAGAGTTCAATGACATGTAAGCAGTGAAAAGGTTTTGCATGCCAGAGCAAACAGGACGAACCCCAATCTTGGGACAGAGAAAGGCACTGAGTCAGGCATTTCAAGATTTCAGAGAGCAGCTGAGGTGGAGAAAGTGGAAATGCCCCTTGAAGACCTGCCTCTTCAACACTCCATCTTTCAGACATATTCCCTCAGGGCGGAATTTTCAGAGCTGACATAAATCTGTGTGGCAGAGGAATTTACAGCAGCCCTTGCCCATGTAGGTATTTGCTATAGCTATCTTGCCTCATGCCAAACAACCTGTGGAACAAGGCATCCTTAGCAGCTGGATTTATACCTGAGTGTTATAAAGAAATGAACTTGCTGAATCCTATGTTCCCCCTTGGAAAAAAGAAGACAAAGAAGAAAGGTGGAAAATAGGCAGCCAGCCGATGCCTGTAATGTGGAGCCTCACAGGAGGCTGCTCTGCAGAAGCTCTGATGGGCCAGTGTCCCTTCATGCCAACAGCAAAGCCATTCATTTGGGAAGTCAAATGGGGCCCAAGCAAACTCCAAAACCCTCTTTGCCTCGGAATTGGAGCAAAGCTGTAGTCCCAAACTTCCTGCTCAGACAAGCAGCACAGAGCCAAGGACTCCTGGGACTTTTGGGAAATGCTGATGCACATTCAAGCTTTAGGGGGACTGGTGTGGAAGGACTGCACCAGCACAGCTTCTGGTGGATGTCAGCTGGAGCGTTCCACAGACAGCAACAGCTCTCAAGGCACTCAGCACTCTCTTGTGTGGCAGAGGCAGAGACACAGCTGGGCAGAGTCCATGTCAGGGGTCAGCCTTACCTAAATGAGCCATGGATTTTTCCAGTGCTTTCACAGCTGCGGCATGAACCCTGGGATCCTTTGAGTTCAGGTTGCTGGTGATTCCTTCAACCAAAGGCATGACCACCGGGTTCAAGGCATCTTCCAGGAGGCCGATGATTTCAGCCAGCACGTCCAGCGCCTTCTGCTTCACTTTCTTGTGGCTGTCAGCAATTCTCAGGACAAAAGAATCAAAAATCTGTGAAGAGAACAACAGGAAAGCTGGATTAAACTGTCCTTGTTGGAAGAGGGCATGTAGAAATGAGCACTCAGCATTGTAAAAGATGGAAGTGATCCTTTCTGGCAGGTCAGCACTTGGTTGCACAATTGCACTCTCTTCCTGTGGGCCACTCACTGGAACGATTGTGCAACCTCATGCTTGTTGAAAGATTTTCATCTCTTTTTAAGAGCTTTGGTTGAGGACAGAATAGTTCCTATGGCGTTTCTCTCCACCTAGAAATCATTAAATTAATCCCATTGATTATTTCCAAAGACTAGCTTTGCTTTAGAGTATGGAAGCAGATCTTTATAATTCCTAATTTTCTATAGAGTTGCCTGAAGTCCTGAAGACAATTAGGATTTTGCCAAAACTATGTCTGGAGGAGAGCCAAGCTTTGTTTTGTCTGTCTCACAACCTGTGTCTGGAGAGTGCATGGCTCTGAGCAACTCTTCCAGGATGCAGACCATTTGTCTACCTAACAGGTAAACTTCTGAAATTTCATGTGCTGCACAGCTCTCATTAGAGCAAGTTCAGTCCCTTGACATTATCTGGCACCATTTTCTGGAAAAAGGGACAAAGCAGCTCCTGAGAGGAGAAGGCAGACATCTGTCCTTACTCATTTTCCTCTTTTTTCAAAGAGAAAAAAAGAAGCAAAAAAACCAACCAAGAAGGGAGATCAGTGTCTTCACCAAGAGGAATAGGGACAAGGATGGAAACGTGTAGCCAGAGTTGTGCCTGTGCAAGACAAACTGGAGTTTACAGAAACATCCTTGAAAAAACCCTGGCTTTAAACCAACCTAGTCTGATCTTTCTCCAATCCCAATTCTTGTCTAGAGAGCAACTGCATGCTTTCAGCAGCTGCACCCTTCACTCTAACCAGCGGGGAGTAGGAGGCAGCAGAAATTACTCAGTGGGAAACTTCTTCATCATTGATGAACAGCATTCAATAGTCAACTGCCAGGCAAATAGAGCTGGCCTGAAATAGCTGTCTGAGGCTGGGATCTGAATTAAATTGTTGGGGGTAAGAAGACCAGCCTATCCCAAACAGGCCAGGATGAGTGCCAAGCACACACTGAATAATTGACTGCTACAGATTAGAAAGGAGGTAAAGGAAAAGGAAGAATGAAGATAGTCTCCATACTTGGACAATGTTGGTGGAGATGAGCTGGGGGCTGTTTTTCACAGATCTAGGAGGAGTTCCACTCCTCTCCATCCGTTTCTGAAACTCCTTGGCTTCCAGGAGAGTGTAAAAGATTCTGGAGCGGCTACATGCCTTCCACAGCATGCATGGTACCGTGACCTGGGCTTTGCACGATGTAGGAGGCGTCAATCAGCAGGTAGACTTCCCCTGGAAGAAAACAAGATTACGACTTGCTGGTGATATACCTCAGTTTAATGTGAGTAAAACCTCTTGAGCAGCTTTCTAATGATGTGATTTCAAGCTAGAACTATAGTGGAGGCTTGAAAACGCAACATGTAGCTCCTGACAATCATTATGGGAGACAATTACCAGTAACATTCTCGGCAGTGCTCAGTCAGGAAAAGCAAAGATGAGATGCATTGATCTCCCTTCAGATGGATTCAGGCACACAGCTCCAATTGCTTTGTGCAGGAAAGAGAGACACGACTTCCCAGACACTACTTCCAAGCCTTGTTCTAGGCGGAGATTATGTGTCTTATTACAAGGAAACTCATCCCTCTCGCCGGAAAAGGTCTCTACCCCAAGGCATGAAAAAACAGGAACAGTAGCTCAGATGCATCTTCTGAAACCAGATGAACATGGGCCATATGGAAGGCTCCAGGAAAAATCAGTAACAGAGAGAAAATACAGACACAAGACATCCCAGCACTGTGCTCACATGACATTGGCTTCCCTAGAGACTACATCCACAGCTCAACAAACCCACTGGGAACAGTCCTCTAGGATCAACCTGTCTCTTCCATGAGCACGGGAAGTTCCTAGCAATGCTACTGAGGCATGTGGTCACTTTCCTGCCACTGCTGAGCATGACACAGCTAAATAAATCCCCTCTGTTATCCGAGGGGAACAAGTAGCTGTGCCACTGGCAGGAAGAGACAGCAAGGACCAAATTCCACTCTTGAATGCTGATTGCAGCACAGGGGGAAACAAAGCAAACATGCTGTCCATCAAGCAAACTCTATGGAGGAGAGGAATCTCAAGACACAAAGTCCACATTGAGACACCTATTGAGCAAAGTTGCTCAGGAATTGCTGCTTATTACTCAAACTTGGTACTGTTTGAGGGTAAGAAAACCAGGATTCAGCCAGGCCAAACCACTTGCATGGGAACTGCTTGTCTGGGGAATGGCATCTTGCTTCTAGACTGGGACTTCTCATCAAAAACATGCATCTGACAAAGGCTCCACTCAGATGCAAAAAACCAAAACCTTATCCCAAGTCATGCAGCAGAGACATGGCCCTCTCCTAGCCTCCACAACACTGTCCTTGCCACTGCCCTGGAGTGTCTGAGCTGCAACCAAGGGGTGTCTTTTTGTCACCCACTTTCTGTGGATACCCCTGAGTGAAGCTGTGTTCAGCGTAATACAGAAGTAGACATTTCTTATCATAGAGCATTGGTAGGGAAAGGAAACAATCTCTGGCACAGGCCATGTCCACCAGAAGGATTTTCCTAAGGAAGAGACATGCAAAGCTTGTCATTTGCTCTGTCACACCTAAACAAAAGTGCTCAGTACCGTTTACTAGAAGGCAATGTGGCCTGGGGCTGCTTCGGGACATCGTTCCTCTTCTTCACAGGGATCTGCACAGATGGGCCTTCACCCTTCTGCTCTTCCATCCCCTATGAAGACATAGAGAAACCTTTATGGACCTTTAGAATATAAAACAGGAAATTCCCAGTTTAAAACACAAGTTAGAACCAGGATCACTGCTACCAAGGCTTATGGAAACATTTCCTAACTCACAGAGGGAAACAGACCAGGGATTCAGTGATGCCAACTCTTTGTTTTCAATAGCCCAAGGCAGGTTATGGGTGAACAGCATCCTGAGCAGCAGTCTAAAATCCCAAATTCATTAGTCTTGAACATAAATGGGAATCATGCAGACTGGTAGGTAGCAAGTGTTCTTGGAAAGGAAGCAGCAGAAAGAATTGGACTCTCTGGGTGTTGGCCCATTGTGTTGGAAGTTGATTTGGTTCAACACTCACTCTCCCTGTTCCTGCACAAAGGCACACTCCCTTCTCTAATGTGGATATAAAGAATAAAATCCCCTCCAAACAAACAAATGGTTTTCCACTGGATGCTGCTGAATTCAACAAACTTCTTCCATCTCCACAGGGCCGGACAGCAGGGCTGTATTTACAAAAGACAGACAATAACTGTAGTAATTAGGATTGAGTGGGTCATCTTTTGTATATTTGGAAATTTTCTTGGTGCTACTGCTTCCAGTGTCTTTTGCAAAGGCTCTGCTATCTTCAGAAGCACTATTCTCACGGAATTGCTTTCCTGGGGGCAGAGGAGGGAGAGCACCGTGGGGGCTTACGCTGAAATGTAAACCCATTTTCTCCTCTTCCCTATTTCCTGTTTGTCACCAATATTCCAAATATCCAAAGCCCCACTTTTTCCCTAATAATATCAGTTCCTTTGTGGTCTGCAGATGAACAGGCTGGGGATCAACAGCTCATTCCCAGGAGCAAAATGATTCAGCAGAAGAGCAATGAGATCAAGACAGATTAGGTATGTTTGATCTCATCTTAGCAGTGGCAATCCTTGCACAAAGGAGACATTTCTCCTGCCAAGCACTTACTTTCTTCTTCATTCTTGTCAGAATATCTTCCAGGTCACGGGTGGGAACACATCGCTCCAAAAGCGCTTTAAATTGTTGATGATTCAGGAACATCTTCACCATCTCCTGTCCACAATGCCTAAGGAAGGAAGGAAGGAAAGATGGAAGGGAAACAAGGAAATAAAGAAACAAAGACAGAAAAGTGAACAAAGAAAGAGTGTTAACAGAAGGGGCCGACAGCTCAAACTCATCAGGTGCAATCCTTGCATGAGAAGGCATTACCTACTTAGCAAAGAGGGACATTTACCTCCACTTGTCACTGCTCAGTGCTGTCAGCTGAACACAAGAGGCAAGTGGAGAGAACGTGGGGCAACAGAAAAATTCCATTTCCCTCTGAAACGGTGAGTGTGCTTCTGTGGGATTGAAGCACCCCAGGGAAGGAACAAAACACATCTGCTCTCCTGTCAGAGCCTATTAGCAGTGTCTTGCTGCCATTGCACAAAAATTACCCTTCTTTAACTGGCAGGGAAGCCAGGACAAACCCCTCATGCTTCCTCTTGATTATTCTACACTATGTGTATACACAGGGGCAGCTAGTTGCTCTTGTGGTTTTTGGCAGCTATTAATGGGAATTTAATCATCAGAGTAAGGGGATTTGGGAGGTTTGGGTTGATTCTGCCACTAGGAAACCACAGTTTTCTTCAAGAAGAAATTTGGAGGTCACTGAGTCACAGATAACAGCATAGATATCTGCAGAAGTGGTTTGGCAAGACTGAATACATTGGCTAGATGTGCCTGAAATATTTCTAGGAAAGTCTTCAATTAATGAGAAACAGATGTTTGGGATCCTTCCGTGATGAACATTAGCCAACAGTTTGGCTTTGTATTGTGCACCTAAGACCAAACAAAAGTGTTGGACTGGCTAGTCTGAGCTCTTTTGATCTTATTAAAGAATCCGTCAAGTCCCAAACAGTTGGCAATGCTCCTTCTTGCTGGACAACCTCAGGTTACCCAGTACAGGTTCCCCAGGCAACCCAGAGCAGTGGTCACAGCTCCATGCCTGACAGAGCTCAAGAAGTGTTTGGACAATGCTCTCAGGCACACCGAGTGACTCTTGGTGTGTCCTGCACATGGCCAGGAGCTGGACTCCATGACCCTGATGCGTCCCTTCCAACTCAGCATATTCCGTGATTCTATGACCCTTACCCACACAGTGAGGTCATTTCATATTTCCTTTAGGTTCCACTCTTTTGTGCTTTTACCCTTTACAGCCAGACACAGAATGGTTTTCCTGTTTCCAGAGGTGAAAGGAAGATCATTACCTTGTGTCCTTGTGACAGTCCTGAGCAAGCGTCCCTGCCACGTGTGCCAGCCTCTCAGCCCTGGCTGTGCCTGCCAGCTCCGTGACTCCGATTTTCTCCATCAAGGACAGGAGCAGTTCGGCCGCACACTTCCGCACCTGCACGTGGCGGCTCCTGGCAAGGGGAGAGCAAACCCTGGGGCACAGGGAGAAGGAGCAGCAGCAGCACAGGCCTTGGCCAGCCCGTGCTCCCTGTGCTGCTGGGGCAAGGAGGCCTGGGCTCCCCCTGCACCTTTCCACACCTCTAGAAGGTTCTGTCCTCAGGGAAACACAAAGTTAGCATTGGACAGAAGGATTGCCTGCCAGGAAGAGGGAGGAATTCAGACTCCCGGAACTATCTTAGACTCAGTTTCTTTCCCAAAATTTACGTGGAGAGTAAAGAAAGATTAAAGAAATAGATGACATAGGAATTATTTAGAAATTAAAGACCATTCTTGCTGAATGACCCATCAGAGGGCACCCACTACACACAGAGCTGCAGCAGGATTGAGGCTCTTTCACCAATTTATCCCCAAATCTGCAGATCTTCAGAAAAAAAACAAATTCTGGGAAAACACACTGTGGGCCATGAAGTTGATGAATGTCCAGCAGTGCAGCCTGTTTCCTCGGTGAGGCTTGGCAAGGAATACATTTGAATGTTTTACCCTTTTCCAAAGCTGAGGAAAGAAGAAGAACCTACTTGACTCCACTGTCCATGAGAGCAGTCAGTGCTCGTGCAGGAGTCACATTGTGCACCATGATCCCCAGGGCCTGAGTGGCTGCTTTCTGAACAAACTCTGGGGAGTAACACACCATCTGGAGCAGGACCCGAGCAACCTCATCCACCACAGGGTCCATGTCCTTCTTCAAGGTGGCAAAGAGCTCTCCCAGAGTGACGATGGCAGAGTAGGACACCTTTGAGCGAAGGTTGGTCACCTGGGGAAGTCATCAGGGCAAACATAAGAATCACCTTGGAAAGAAAACCAGTTGCCTTAGACAGAAGTCCCAGGCAATGACAATTCGTCCAACTGTGTCCAGAGAAAAAGAAAAGCATAGTAAGAGCAGAAGAGCACAGGCACAGAGAGGCCCTTAACTCTGGCACCAATTTCTGGCCTCAGACCTGCTTACTGCAGGCCTAAAAACAAAGCCATTTCCCTAAAGAGTTCTACTTAACCCTTCTATAATGTCCACTGCTTTGATTTTAGGCCCTTTTCCTTGAAAAACAAAGAACCAAATCAAAGTAATGGCTTTGTTCAAACCATAAAGGCACAAGTCATAAAGAGAAAAGTGTTGTGTGCTCCTGTTTAAAAAGCAACACCAGCAGTGGAAGCACTCAGTCAGGAAACAGAAAACACAGGCTCAGGTGTATGGACAAATTGGCAGTGTTGAGTTACAGCTCAGGCAGAGATTAGGACTCTGGCAAATAATGTAATTAGTGTCTCAGATTCTGCATTTGCACATTGCTTTATAAATGGCAGTAAATACAGCTACATGTACACACAGAGCCTACAGAGAGCTGACAGACATTAGACAGACAGGGTTTAAAACCAGAAATGAAGGCAATCCCTGAGCACACATGGAGATGTACAAGCACATATCTGCTCCACACACCATGTATGAAGTATGGGGGACAATTCAGAACAATGTTCTCACCTCACTGGTAAGTGCACAGCAAACATCATGGAGTCGAGAAAGCAGGACTTGTGAATGGCACCCAGCCAGGTGTCTGATGCTGAAGAGTGCCTTCTCCTTCACCTCCCTGAAAGGCAAGCAGCAAAAAGATGGATTTTTCTCTCCACCCAAGAACTAGGCAGCACCCTCTGAAATGACCAGGCTGGCAGTTCAGTTGAACAATGGGAGGTGCTTTTCAAGGAGTGCTTAATGAAATTGTGGAACTCCTTGCCAAAGGATGCTGTGGCTGTCAAAAGCACACACAAATCCAAAAGGTGAATTGAGGGGTTTCAGACTCTTCATTTGTGGCCATTTAAGAAGACAGCCTTTCTGAACTCTCAGGCACATGAAGTCCCTCTGTCACTGCTTCCTAGAAGCTGTGAGACCGCACCCTGCTGCTGTTTCTTGTCACCTCCCTGGACCTGTCCCTGAGACTCAGTCCCATCAGTCTGTGACTGCCGCATTTTCCTTCTTTGTCAGCCCCAGCAGGCAGTTCAGTAGTGAGAGTCTGCACTGGCACTCAGCAGATGAGTTTCCACTCTACAGTCTAGGCCTGTCGCAATGCCTTCCACTCTACATTCAGGCCTGTCTGTCACCCCCTCCACTCCACTTCCCCAAAAAGCCAGATATTCCAGAAGGTTCCAGCCCTGGAGAGAACTGTTGAAACTCTGGCTTCTTCTCCCACAACCTGCCACCTAACCACCCCAACAACAGCCACTTGGGATTTACAAGGTGCCAACGCTCCAGCTCTCAGCACTTGCTTTGTGCAGGCCCTCACTCCATGCGTCATGTGATGCATCGGGCTGCAGCACAGTGCTGGTGACCGTCCCACGGGCACCCCTGAGTGTCACCGGAGCCCCTCATCACCTGCGAGCTGTGCACATCACAGGGCACCAAACCGAATGTGGAAGAGACAGCAGAAAGAGAATGGCAAAGGAAGGTACTGCCATAAGGAGATTCACTTGCACTTTGTTCATGCTAACCCCAAAAGTTGGGTTAATGGAATCCTTATCCCTGTGTGAAGGAAGCATCACCAGTGAGTGATGCTGACCCAGACATGAAAAGACACGCTATCAACCTAACATTGTAGGGTTATCACTTCTGGCCTCCTTCTCTCTCTGTCCGGTATGTGGGACCATGTGGAGTATTGACAACACCTCTCGGCCCTCTATGAACCAGTGAGAATGACAAATTGAATCCAAACAGTGTCAAGATTCCAAGAGGAGTTCATGTCGTTTTTCCTTCTCTTCTGCATGAGCCCTTCATAGCAGTGACAGGCTGAGTGCCTTGAAAGCACAACTCAGTCCATTTCTCAGAACAGAACTCCTGGATCTGCTTCTGGGACTCCTGCAGGAGGTCACCGGAGACCTGTCACCTGCCATTGCTGTCAGCAGCGGACCAGAGAGAATCTTACTCATCCTCACTGGGCATTGCCCGCGCACCCCAAAGCTCTATACTCAAATTGCTGCCATCCTTCAGCCAGAATTGCTTCTGCCTTCAGACAGCAGATCATCTTGTCCCACAGCTTTCTCTCTTCCCTCAAGGTTTCCTTTGCAGCTCCATGGAGCAGCAGGCAAAGCCAGGAAACAGCACAGAGCGGCTGCAGCTGGAGCAGTGCTGCAGAGCAAGGCCAAGGAAAGGCTGCTGTCCAATCTTTATCCTCTCACTGCTCTGCAGTGGTTTTCCCAGTGCCCTTTGTCCCTCTGGTCTGTCAGGGCTCAGAGGCACCAGCCAGATACACTTCTAAAGTGCCTTAACGCTGCGAGGGAGACAGAGTGAACGGGGCCTTTCTTACCAGTCATCGCTGCTGAGCAAGGAGAGTGCCTTGAGCAAGGACTGCTGTGGCTCAGCAGAGGCTGTGTCCTTCTGCCCATCCCCACGGCGCAGCTCCTCTCGGCTCTGGGCCCCAGTGGCCGTCTGCGAGGTCCCTGTAAGGAGAGGGGCAGCCGTGAGCGCTGCAGCCCCACACAAGGCACCCCGCCATGGAGCGGCCTGCAGCCCCATCTCCCAGCCAGGCTTCCCTGTGCCACGGACTGGCACTGGCTCACAGACTGCCCTGCTCTCTGCCTCCTTGGGCTCCCTGCTTTCTGACAGCCCCCCCAGCTGGACACAGCTCCAGGAGAAACCTGACAATTGCCCACACCGTGCCAGCTCCCAAGTGCCACAGGTGCTACCGGCAGCGACAGGTTCCTGAGGCCACAGAGCTCCTGCTCCTGGAGAGACAGCGCTGACCAGCAGGACTTGCTAGCCCAGGAGGGAATCCCTCAGGTGCCTCTCTTGTCTCAGTGCCCCGATTTCCTCCGGCCCTGTGTACAGAGGCACTCGGCATCTCCCTCAGGAATAAACTGCATCCACCTCACCACAGCACCAAGCCAAGCCTGAATGACCCAGTCCTGTTGGGCTCAGCTGAATCCCCATGGAGCAACTACCAGGGAACAGTCAGACCTGACCCTTCCCACCTGACAGCGCCTCTGTTTCCATTGACTTCAAATATCCTAGACAGCAGGCACCTGTGTGCACATGCATTTTTCCCTACTACTGGGAAAGGAGTAGTTGATGGATAGTGTTCTCTCCCAGCATCATGGATCTTTACTCTCTCAGAGGTACACACTGGCTGTATTTCAGTGATGCTGAGGTGAAATTTATTTCTCATCCAATATCCACACTGTGAAATGTCTAAGCTTTCTAAGCTTTCTCTTGAGGAAAAATGCAATTTCCAGTCTGAACTGTTGGGAAAAGAGCCTGCCAAATGCAAACTGAGGATAAAAATGTGCAAATACAGATGGAAATTGTTGGCAGACGCACACTCGTGTTAATCAATTTTCAAGGTATGAGAAAATTCAGATGATAAAGGTGTTTCTTATGAAACCGTTTTTGCATCCAAAGTACTGTCAATCAAAAATGTCATGCCATGAACTCAAAAGCTCATTTTCTAATGGGTCAATGAAAACACCTGAGCTGTCTGAAATGATGGAGTACTAATATTGCTAAGAACCTAGATGAACTGCTCTAGATACAGCAGCTTTTTTGTGTGCTACCTTGCATTTTCTCACAAAGAATGGAGGAACCATACCATCAAAAATATTCAGATGGGTGCTAATCTGGATGTCACTGATGTGCCCCAGTCACTGACATCAGTGATGTCACTGCAGAAGTATGTAGACATACACATCGCAATTCAATATGAATGGAGAACCACATCAGGCTAGTTCTGGTCAATTCTGACCATGGAAGTGGCATTGCTAGTAAAGAGCATTCAAAGTATCATTCCTAGCTCCCTTCTTCTCATCTAAGCCTACTTGGGACCATAGCACAGGCAGGCTACCCACAAAGGAGAGACAAGAGCCACTTGGGACCATGTGCTGTGTCTTCACTGCAGGCAGCAAAGATCCTGGGAGCAGCAGGCAGCCCCTCCTGGCTGTCATCTGCTACACACGGCCGCTGTCTTTGGGTGGGGTGACACAGGAGGCACTGCTTGTTCCCTCTTGGCATTGCAGGCCGTGGGATGGCACCAGCCAGGAGCCATGGGGCACTGCTGGCAGCAGCAGCACGACTGCACCAAGCTGCTGACTGCCATGGAGAGACAGCCCCTGCTGGGATAGCAGCAAAGCTGGCTGCAGAGCCACACAGCAGCACGGGCAGAGGGCCCAGGTGGTGAGTGGACAGCTGATCCGCTGGTACTCGTAGGTGCACAGTGAGCACCCCCACGCAGACTGCCCCACACCTCATCCCTGCACTTACAGCTGCCTCCTGGCACCAGTGCTGTAGTTTGGATGATGAGGATGGGCAAAAGACAGAGCTTAGGCCTTTACCACTACTTTCTTTCAGCTCAGCTTTCCAATGGACCTCTAAGAACCAACAGCTCCAGTATGACCCAGCTGCAGTAACTCCAGAGTAGATTTGCTGTTCATTCTCAGGACAGGCTATGTACCCAAGAGCCCAGCTGTGCTGGCTGAGGCAGGAAGCACTTTGTGCTCCTTGTGCAAGGAGAAACCTTTCTGTGAAAAAGCTGCCATGGAGCAGGCTTACCTGATGGGTTGCGTGGGAAGCTGCCCTCCTCATGGATGACAGGCAGATTGGGCAGTAAGGGCACCTTGTCCTGCTTCCTCAAGACCTTCTTCTTCAGGGCACTACCAGGCTGTTTTCTCCTGCACACTGGAGGCTGTGCATTGACGTGGTAGGCTAAAGTCCTGCAGGAGCAAAAGGATCTTGTAAGTGGGGTGCTTGGACAGGGTGATTGATAGCAAGGTCCAGAACTTGCTGAGTTGGGAACATCTCCTTGTTAACCCAAAGATCTTCAAGTTTAACGACTGGCACACTGTGACTGTAACATGGGACAGTGATCACAGAATCAAAGAGATCCTAGTAAGTTTTGGCTTGGAAGCGCCTTTAACCAAGCCCAGAGCAGGACATCTTCATCTAGTCAGGTTTCCTCAGAGCCCCTTGGTAACTTGTCTTAAATCACCTTCAAGGATGAATCAACAGCCAGCTTCTCTGGGCAACCCTTCCAGCATTTCATCCCCTTCTTATAAAAGATTTTTCTTCCTAATATCTATCTCAATCTACCCTCTTGGAGTTGAAAAGCAGATTGCAGTGATGCTTCCCCTAATCACAAGGAACAGGCAGCATTGCTTGGCTTCTGTTTCCCTGTTTCAGAGTCTGGCTAGGGAAGTTACCCAAAGGAAGGGCAGATAACCTTGTGTGATGCCCTGTGGCTTAGTGCTGCCTCCTAAAGGGCCCTGCTGCTGCCCTCAGGCAGTGCAACAGCCTGCAGTCACAGCTCCTGAGTCTGGGATTCATTTTGGAACGCTGCCTTGCTCCTGGTCTACACACACAAGCACTGGCTTGGGGTTTCGAGCACAGCTCTACAGCACCAGCTCCTCAGCGGGAGTGCGGACAAGGAGCTCAGGTGTTTTCATTAGAGCAGTTGATTTTGTTTCTCCACAGGCTTGAACCTTGTTTAAAAGCATTCTTTTGACTGCACCTTTGCCTTGGAGGCTGCTCCCATGAGAGAGTCGAAGCCCCCAGTCGACTTTGCAAGACAGAATTTTCTACTGTGCGAACTTTCAGAGGTGAGGTGGGACTGATTATTCTGTTATTGACTCACTGAGGCATGTACAGGACACTTCTCCTCTCCTATTTTTGTTTGGGGAAACAGAATAAGATCATATGCAAGCTTCCACACAATGCAAGCAGACAGCCCCCCAGTCCTGATGGAACCTGTGCAAAGGGCAGGCACGTGATCAAAAAGGACATGAGTGCAGCACCACTTACTTACTGCAGCTGCAATCCCTGGGCTCAACTGTCTGTGGAGGCACTGGAGAAGTTCTCCTTTTTTGCCGCCTTTCTTCATCTCTTTCTCCAAAGCTCAATGTCCTTCCTGCCCCAAGTTCTTGTGATCCATCATTGCCAAGTGCAGCACGGACCTAGTGCCAATGGAAATACACCCTTTAAAAAAGACTATAAGCAGAGACACACAAGCAAGACACAACATCTCATAGGCAACGAGTCCATGAGTGTGACATAGTCGCTATGCAGCCTCCATCTACATTGCAAGAGTTTCAGAAAATGTCTCCTGTCCTCACCACAGCATTCCACACGTGAGGTGGAGCCTTTAGTGCCACAGCTTTACTTCTGTTCCAAGTACAACCTAGTGCAGGAACCCTGCTTGAAAGGAGAAAGTCACAGGGAGTGCTCCAGACACATGAAGAGCTGAAATGACCATTGGCATGCATTCCGTTTCTCCCGGCTATCAATATATTCCCAAGGGATCCCCGATTCCCGCAAGAGTGGATGATCTGTAGTCTCAGTGACATATGGGCCAGGCACTTCACACCACGGACAGTAAGTCCTGCTCATGCCCTGTCACTTATCCCTTACCTTTGCAAAGCCATCCTCAGGAGTCGTTTGTCACGTGTAAGTCAGGCCTGTGGGATGATTCCAGACCCTTGGCCTTGCTCTGTGTGGGAGGGCCTGCTAACGGAAGCAAAAAGGTTCGTGTAATCTCTGGAAGACTTTCAAGCCCTCAAAAATTGCCCCAAAAAACAATTTCTGTACTTGGGAAATACTTTGAATTCAAATTTTTCTGAATGGAAAATAGTGGAGGGCAGGTCACGCTGAAATACTCTCCAACAGGAGCTACTAGAATTAGAGAACTAATTCTTTACACAACTTCAAAAAGAATAAAATCATATGGAAGGCACGCAGTAAGAGAAGAATAACTTTCTCAAATCAGGATCTTATTTCCCCTGTGGAAAGGTCAGGACAAATATAAATATGCAACAGGTAATGTTTAATGATATATATCATTGCCTGCCCAGAATGAAACCAGAATGAAAATAGGCATCTTCCTTACTGAGTAATACTTCTCCCTAGCTGCATTCTGTATTCTAATTAAGGAGACATTATCCAAAGGGGATATACCCAGGATTTGGCAGAACTATCCCTACGCAAAGGGACCAGTGGAACTTCTCCCTTTTTCTACAACTGCCAAATTATTTCTTCAAGTCTCATCTCTCCTATCATTTTACATCTCACCCAGAGATGCCAAAGGAACAACAACAGGCTTTCATTGAGGCTTTCAGCTTGAGAGCATTGGCTGACACAGGTGCACCAGAGACCGCATTTGGCCTGGCACAATTCTACTTGTCAGGGATTTTCAGGCAAGGCAGGAAGGGGGCACAAGGCAGGAGGCATCTCCTCCCCCAGCCTCAGCCTGCAACACAGTCACAGGCAGAGAGAGTCGGGGAAGACATTTGTCATTGTGAACCTGCCACAGGTGGCTTTGGGCTTGTGCTCTCAGAGGATGACAAACTCAGACCCTGCATAGGTTGCATCCATCTGGAAGTCTGCTTCTCCTTAATTGGAAAATTCACAAGGCCTTCCTGTGCTAGGAGGTTTCCCTATTTCTGTCTGTGCAAAAGCAGGCAATGTCTATGAATTGAATCCTTCAGCTCTCAAAGGGTTCAGCTCAGAAACTGCCCCAAGGGATTGGGTTTTTCTTCCTCAAGGGCAGGAGGAAGGAGTGGGCACCTTTCTCATTTCATCCTATATGCCTTCTTTTTCTCTACTAATTGTGACAAAAGAAAGGCTGCAGGGAGATGAAAGGCATGTGCAGGATGCAGAGGAATGCTGCTTTTCCTGTGCTGCATTTCCAGGGCCACAAGGTACCACTCCAGCTCCTGTCATCCAACATTTCACACTGCAGGAATATTCACTGCACCACCGGAGCACACTGCCAGTGACTGGGCTCTGGGAGAGACCACTGAGCCCATCAAGGAATTGAAATATCTTTCAAGAAATTTTGAAAAAGGAAGTTTTTTAACCAAGCTCTCCAAATGTCACCTCTGAGTGGAGATCCCAATGGTCATCTAAGGACAGCCATGCCCGGTACCTACCTGCCTGTTCAGAGTTCTTCTCTTGGCTTCTGCTGATGGATCTTGGCCTTGAGAAAATGGAGACAGAAGAACATATGAGGACGTAGAAAGAGAAGGGAGGGAATGTGTGCAACATGAAAGGAGGCAAACTTTCCTAGTGTGATCACTCTGATGAAGGATGAAATGCAACACATAAACCCAACAAGATGCAAAGCTGATTAACTGTCCTTAAGCTTTCAATTGCTGGAGTCACACAGAGCTGGCCAAGCACTGGCTGAAACACAGCAGTCCTTCTTCACCTTGCATCATATCTCCCCAGTTGTACTGTCCGTCCTTTTGGAGCCACGGGACTCCTACAGCCTCTCTGAAGCTGCAAGAGCTGCTGAGCTGAGACACAAGTCTGTATGGAGGGCACCTACTCTGGTACTGCTGCTGAAGCTTGACTTGGCCTGCTCGTGCCTTCCCCTGGGGACAGGCTCGTGCTGCATGTGCTCAGAGCACTGCTGTCTCCTGAGAATGAGATTACACCTCCTGGGTCTTTCAAGAAAGAAAAGGCTTTTTCCAACTAAGCTGCAAGGGAAGGATTTTCCAATTGCA
>JAGMWU010000262.1:2618-15936 GCA_018697195.1 Certhia americana | reverse complement strand
TCTGTCGAAAAATGGCAGGAAAGGGCAGAATGAGGGGGGGCAATATTTAAGGCCGTGTTCGCTACGGCCGGCCCGGCTCCCCCCATCCAGCCCGGCCCCCCGAACATAAACCAGCATGGGCGGGAGCTGAGGGCGCCCTCAGGGAAACCGGGATGGAGCGGGGCCGGGGCTGCCATCCCTCAGGGAAACCGGGATGGAGCGGGGCCGGGGCTGCCGTCCATCAGGGAAACCGGGATGGAGCGGGGCCGGGGCTGCCTCATGTCAGCAAGACTTGCAATGGCAGCCACCTCCAGGGATTTTGATAGACCTTTTTCTTGTTTTAATGCCCAGCAAAGATCAATTTAATATCTTTGCAAACGAGCATGACATACAAGGGTACTTAAAAATTGAGTCAGATCTAGTTATCAAAGGTAAAGCCTGTTGCCTCTAAACTTACCTTTTCAAGGTTGCCAAACAATATGTGAAAACAATAGAGAACTTTTCTTTTATCTGACTTCAAACATCCGTAATGCAAGATTTATTCTGAAGGCAGGAAAAAAGAAAACAATGAAAATGGGACAAAGCAGAAAGCAAAAATTAGAGAACCTTAGAAGAAATAGGTTTTTTTCATTTTCTCAGTATTTGCTATTTCAACTTTCAGTCCTTACTTGTTCCTTTCAAAACAAGGCACTTCACAGCTTTATTGTCTCAGTGGTGTATTTCCCTAATCGCTGACTTGCCATTTAAGCTCTGGTATATTGGAAACACACAAGGGATTCTCTGTGCAAGAGAGTTTGCACACAAGCCTCTGATTCCTGACCACTCAGCTCTGTCCCATTGCTCACATTTATATCCTAACATCACCCTAGCTTCCATGGCCTCTCTGGAGAGAAAGATTGCTAAAGCTAGGAAACGCACAGGAGTCCAAGCCTTCCCTTGAGAAACTTTCTGGAAGGCCTGCACGGACCCTGCTTTCTTCGGAATGGAGATGGTCATGATGTGCGGCATTTATGCCTTGCCGAGGCTGCGACCTGGTTCACGAAAGACCTACTACCCACTTACTATGGTCCGTCGGGCAAATCACTCCGCAGACACCAATACGGGTGGATGGTGAAATGGGCGTTCATTACTTTCTGCATGGCTTATAAACTACGGTCTGCTTACATCGTTACAAATTAATTTCGTATTGGTTAAATGCACTGGAGGGGTGGGCCCTTGTTCTTCCCGTACATCGCGGTATCTTTCCGACCGGACCTCCCTTGTCTAACAAACATTTCCCCCCTCACTCCATAGAGTAAACCAAACTGCAAAACTGTTACAGACTATACAAGCTATTGATGTGTAATTATGTTAGTAACAAAGATATGAGAATGGTATCATGGCAGTTTAAATAGGGCAACATTTAAACTAGTGCTATTACTATGTTGAACTGCTTAACGACAACTTCTCTGTATCTAGAAGCATTAATATCAATCGCTCAGGCGGACTTGACAATTGTGTCAGTTTGTTAAGGAAACAAGGACAAAGATTAACACACAAATCATTATTACAGGGTCTCCATCGAGTGGATATTTGGGACAACCCAAGGAGATGGTTAAAAATCTGTGTGTCGCAACGCGCTTTTCGCTGAGCATCTTGCATCTCTTTATTCATTTGGTTGCGCTAGCCTTTCTCTAAGTCGCCATGAGTACTCTAATTACACCTGAGTAGTTGCAATAAAAGCAACACTGCTCTTTTAGAGTGCACACACAGCCTCCTTCCACTCTGAGTAAAAGATCTAGCCACGTCGTTTGCATGCTCACCTTCAGAGAGTGAGGAAAGAGACTTTGCTAAGAAGGAGATGGCTTTTCAGTATCCACGCTGTACAGGTCTTCGTGATGGTCATCTGAGTTGAGTTAGGCCTTGTCCTTGGGATACAAGCTGAAACGCCTGTCGCCCTGCTGCTGCTTCCCAAGCTGAGTAGTACTGTGCAAGGTAATGCCTTTACCAGCTCTCTTTTCTGTCCCCCGCCAATGCCAGTCTAGATAATGGTTCACTTCTCGTCTTTTGGTACAGGAAGTCTCTAGGAACAATAAGCACTTGGACACAAAAATCGTTAGTAACATCAAAGTTTTCACTGATATACAGGAACTAACACCTGTGTTATTGCAAGCCCACTCCCGAAGCTGAGGAGAACACTCAAAGTGTGTTCTATCATGTCCACAAAAGTTTTACAAAGATAATGTTTGTTCTGATGAATTACTGTTGACTGCTACACAAAATTCCTTGGCCAGTGATTAGGGTAAAGTGACCTCCTTTTCGAGGCATTCCATCAGCATTGTTGGTGGGACTCTGGACGTAGGTAAAGGGATGTTAAGGGCTACACCTTCATAGAATGGAGGGTTGGTATCATAACAAGCTAGAAGAGATTAGTAATGTTTGGTGCTCAGACGCTGCAGTGACTGAAAGGCCAGCATCCTAACATGCAGGTAAAATAGGCATAGGGGGTTACATCATGCATGTTGCGGGAGATGAATGAGGGCTTTGCAAGGGGGGCACGGTGTGCTATCTTTCGGAGTTATGTTTGGTCTAAGACTTTGTTGGGTCCAATAGACAGTGGTGATTTGGGGAGACCCTGATAACTTGACAACTGTAACCGAGATCCTGCCCCACCTATGGATAAATGACTGACCACAAGTCTGCCTAAGGACCAACATTTGTCATGCAGTTTGCAGAACTATTACTTCCAGCGGGTACAGGTTCCTTTTTGGATGCTCTACTACATTGCACTCGAAAGTGGTGCCTTGCAATTGTGTGGCATATATTACTTCTAAAAATTCGATCTTTTTTGTGTGCTGTTTTCCATGTATTGCTAGTCACATGGTTTCACACCCCAGTGACCCACAAAACAATATCTGGATAGGTGCAGTAATTCTTGGCCTGGGTTTGAACTGGGGCACACAGTTAGTTCCGAATTCACGCGTTGACCGACGCGCGGAATGCAATATATCCCGAGCTAACAAGAAACTAGGGGCACTGGCTACGGTTCTTTTGACTATTATTCATTGTCTGTGGTTGCGGCGGATATTCAAGTGTTGGCCGATAGGGGTGATATTCTGGCTCTGTCTGCTCTGTGGAGCAGCAATTGAAACAGGAAAAATGGCACAGGCGCAAGCATTCTTTAAGATTTCCGTTGGCGCCTTTCTTGGGTGGCTCATGGATTGCTTATTCGCACTTATCTTCACTTTTCTTCACAGAGAATCACGAGTTCGAAACCTGTTAAGAATTCTCGGACAAAATTTCATTAGTTTTGTTATGCAAGACTGGTTTATTGAGTTACAGTGGACACCATTGATTTCTTTATCTTTTTTTACTGGCAGCGTAACCTCAGCCTCGTAAAACTAATTCGCACTCCGATTCCCAACCTTCCTCGCAGTTCATTTTTGTATGTTAACTGTTGGCCCTCTTTAATGCCTAAGTGGTGCTCCAAGCTTTTGACAAATGGGACATGTGTTTCATTCTCCTCCGGGAATTGATTTAGTGCTAACATAGCGGTGGCTAGTAAGCGTGGTTGTTTCACTTGGGGGAACACTTTGAACCCTTCTGCTTCGAGCCTAGAGTCTCTACGCTTGGATTGTTTAGGTTTGGTTTGCTCTTTCGACATGGCTTGCCCTGTGGCTGGTGTTATGGAATACCTAGTACTAGAGTGATTTTCCTTTGTTGGGGGCAAAACGTCGAACTGACTTAGACAGGTGCAGTTTGAACCTTGTCTGTTTTTAATTTGCTTTGGAATGCCAAGCCATGCCATCGCTGTTAACCAATGCTGAACAGTTGCTTTGGAAGTTACTTTTGCATGCTGGGTTGTTATAATCATGCCGCTATATGTGTTGATTGTTACCGCAAGCCAGACTCTGGGCTTTAATATTTGACAGAGAGTAAAGTCTGTTTGCCAGATTTCTGAGGCCTTAAGGCCTCTAGGATTGACTCCACTGGACCACAGAGGTGTTTTTTGGCAATGAGGACAAGTGGCTACTATATGTCTGGCATCTGTAATTGGAATGTTACATCTTTTTACAAGTGCCTTGGCTCCAACGTGAAGCGATTCATGTAACTGTCGAGCATCTTGAAGAGTCCAGAGTCCTTTTGCGGCAGCGTCGGCTTTGTCATTGCCAATTTGGAAAAATCCTTTGATGGGATTATGGCTGTTGATATGAATGACCGATATGGTACCTTGCCGTGAAGAGAGCGCTTCTTCAATCATGATGGCAGCAGAGGACGTTGAAACACCTGGTCTAGACATTGATTGGCAAAGCTTGGCGGCAAACATAGAGTCTGTCACAATGTTAAGGTGCTGGGATTGAAACAGTCCACATGCTAATACTATGGCGGATGCTTCTAACAGTTGGACTGACAGTGACTTGTCAGTCATCTTGACACACTGCCACTGTTCTTCCATCTGCCACACGACGGCTGCAGTAGAGGTGGTTGAGGATGCATCTGTAAAGACAGTTTGTCCCGGCAAAGGTCGGTCTATGACTTTTTGTGGAAGGTCGAGGTCCACTGTTGCTAATAGTTGAGTCCATGGTGGTTTTGCGGCGTAGCAAAGCTCTCCTGCAAATCCAAATAGGGCTAGGGCTAGATGCTCTGAGATTGTCACAGATGAGGCTGGAATCTGTTTACGGAAGGGCAAGTATATCTTTGCAGGCTCGAAGCCTAAGTGGCTCAAGGCGCTTTCTGCCTTTCATGATAAGGTTTCCAAGGCATTCAACTCCTGGAGTGAACGCACGTGATATTTTCCCGAGGACCACCCATTGTATTGGTTTAGCTGTGTCAGGAGGTCCTTGTGCTAGTACTCCTACTCCCCCTTCTTTAGTGAAATGTACGTACAGGTCTAGTGGTAAACTGGGGTTCCATCTGGAGAGGACACTAGTGGACATTTGCTGTTCTATAAAGTCAAGTGAACATGTAGCTTCTTCAGTGAGAGTCTTTTGTTCCCACGGGTGTTTTCCTTTGAAGAGTTCATACAGAGGGGACATGGTTTCTGGTGGAATTAGGACGACATTGCACAGCCATTGTAAGGATCCTACTAATTTCTGTGCATCGTGGAGCGTTTTGATGTCACAAAGGATTTTTCCTACAGGAGGTGACACATAAGAGTTAGTAATTTTCACACCTAAAAATGTAACGGAGGGTCCTTTCTTTATTTTTGCGTGTGCTATTTCGAAGCCACTAGATTTTAGGATTTCCGATATTGCTGACACAAGTTGGTCTATTTGATTTGGCGTTGGGGCAGCAACAAGGATGTCGTCCATGTATTGTACTATGGTGGCATTTGGGTTCGCAGATCGGATCGGTGCTAGTGCTTGGCTTACAGTGACTTGGCAAATGGTGGGAGAATTAACCATCCCCTGGTGAAGAACTTTCCATTGAAATCGTAAGCTTGGTCACTAACCATTGGGGAAAACTATGGAAAAGGCAAATCGTTCTTTATCTTGTTCATGCAAAGGTATGGAAAAAAAGCAGTCTTTAATATCGAGCACAGCACATGGTTGGTTTTCTGGAATCATGGAATTGGCGGGTAAGACTGTTTGCACGGGACCCATTGGTTGAATTTTTCTGTTCACAGCACGCAGGTCATGGATGAGACGAAAACCTTCGCCGCTTCGCTTTGGTATAACAAAAACTGGCGTGTTCCATGGGCTAGTAGATGGTTCAATGTGTCCTTTTTTCAGTTCTCGGTCAAGCAGCTGAAGGAGGGCTGATATTCGAGGCTCAGGGATGGGCCACTGCTCAACCCACACTGGGTCAGATGACTTCCAGGTTAACTTGATTGGGGATGGTGGGTATGCTGCAGTGGCCCTTAGGGTAAATTTATCAGCCTGACTCTTAACTGCGACAGGGCATCTCGTCCTAGTAAAGGTGGGACACCCGATAACACATAAACATAAAGATCAACAGTCTTTTCAGGCCCTTTTTCAGTGTGCAAGGTTATTGCTATTAGTTCTACACTCTTTTTGGCAACTGACACTCCTCCAACTCCACCTACGGTTGGGGCTTCTTCTAACTTCCAACTTGGAGGCCAGTATGTTTGTGGAATAACAGTCACGTCAGCGCCAGTATCTATTAAGAAAGGGACACTGATTGTGATGTCATTTGATTTAGGGCAGTACGGAGTGGTGTCTTTCCAGGGGCCTATGGTGGAATTGTAAAAGTACTGTCGGCAAATTCCCCATACTATTGGGGGGTTGCCGCACTCCATTGCCAGGGCCACCCAAGGGTTTCGTTCTCCGCATTGCCTTGTTGCCCCATGGGCATAGTTGATTCTTGCAGGGGCATTGGCTGGGCTACAAAGTTGGTTGCCTCTCGGGGGGGTAATGGGTTCGGGAGGTGCTCTCCCCATCTGGGGTTCGCATAGGTGGGCCGCCGGATATCCCAGCTGGGAGGGGGCTGCATGCAGCCCATCTGCCCCCTCCCTTGCCCGTTTCCCTGCTTCTTTGATCTGCATTCACGAGAGATGTGCCCTTTCTTGCCACAAGACCAGCATGGCCCTTTGGAACGACCTTGGGATGGAGGAGCAGGTGATGCTGGGCCATCTGCGTTAGGGCGATTTTGCACAGCCATCACATTGGCTATAGCAGTAGAGACTGCAGCTTGGATTGGGGCCAGGTGTTCTTCTCTTGTGACATGTTTAATCATTGTTGCAATACTGGAACCAGGTGGCAAAGAGCGCAGGATTTCTTTGGTGGCTGAATTACACTGCTGACGTAAGCACTCTGTGACAACTGGGCCTTTGGCCTCTGCTGGCAGGTTTGAAGAATCTAGTGCTGCTTGGAGACGATCTACAAATTGAGTGAAACTTTCACTTTCACTTTGCTTTATAGTGGACCATGAAGGTGGTTTAGCAACCACTCTGCATACTGTGCGAATAGCTTCTCTGGCTGCACGGGTAGTAGCTGCGACCTCTGGGGCTCTTAGGTTCTGAGCTTGCGCTTGAGGAGTGATCACTGCTGGGTCTGTGCCCATCAGCCGCTGCAAACTGGACCCTTGTAAAGGGTGGTTTTCTCCTGCGGCTTGAGCCAGTGCCTTTGCACAATTGTCTTCCCACTCCTGTTTGAAAACTATCATCCCTGCCCCATCAAAAATCATTCTGCATGTTTGTTTTATATCAAAGGGAAGCATATCATCATTTCCAAAAAGGCCATCAATTAGAGTAGAGACCATAGCAGAATTAATTCCCTTGTCAGCAATTGCTTTAACAATCCCCTGTATTTCTTTCGGGTTCTCGGGGGAATAGGTTTTCTGCCCGTTTACTTCTCTGACCGGGAATGCTGAAACTTCCAGCAGAGCCCAGTCAGCACACGCAATTTGAATCTTTTTCCAGTCTGTGAGGGGTATATCTTTCCCTTGATCTTTCTTAGCTGTGCGCAAAGGGACTCCGCTTTTTCTAGCACTAAAGCTTACTCTCGCTCCCTCATTCTCTGAGTCTTAGTCTGAAGTGACCGCGGTCCGCCCGCGTGACCACTCATCCCGGCTATGGTCTGTATCAGAGCCAGAAGTCGACTGGCTGGATACTTCCGGACTGCAGCGCCTTTTTGTTGGGCTCCGTCCCCGCCCCTTTCTCGTAGGGTTGAACCGCTCCTTCCCCCTGGGTTCGGCCCGCCTCCTGCTGAGGGATGTTCCCGCCCCACAAGAGTGTGTCCGGCGAGCGCTGCGACCGGCCGCCCTCCCCTGTCCAGGAATCTCCCCCCCTTCCAGTTCACACGCTTTTAAAAGACCTTCTTTATTCCCTTTGACTGCGTCCACGCCCCTTCCCTCCAATCGACGTGCTTTAAACAAACTTTCTTTATTTTCCTTATCTACATTTGCTGATTCGCACACTTCTAACAGACTTTCCTTGTTCTCTCTATCTGCATTCCCGCCTCCTCCGTGCAATTCACATACTTCTAACAGACTTTCTTTATTCTTGCAAGCCGCATTTTCGCCCACCCGCCTACCTTTGGCTCCAGCGCTATTTTGGGGGTTATAGGGTGGGGGTCTCTCCCAAGTTTTTTCACAGCCCAATTTGCTAGTAAAGTTTTCACAGTCATTAACAGTCTGATTATTTGGCTGCAGCTTCTGCGCTGTGGGTGAGTTACGGACGGGACTGGGAGTTTGAGAGGGCAAAGGGGAGTGTTTTTCATCCTTACTAGACTCAGCGGAATGACCGTCAGATGCGGTCTGCGTGGCCGCTCTGACTCCCACTCTCGGGGTGACCCACAAGCAGTTCTGAGCCGCTTTCCAGGTTTCTTGTTCTTGCAGTGCCTTTTGCAGCGCCTGCGTGACTTTTCCCCATGATTTAAGGCTTTTACGGCACCGAGAGGACATCGTTTTCCTCCTCGGGCCAGAGCCTTAGTACTTTATTCCCATATTTCCTGGTGGAGATATCCACCGCTTTGGATCAATGCCCCGAGTTTGAAAAACATCTCGCAACAGCGAGAGTAAAATCTTTTAATGGTGCAATCAATACACCCCTATGCTATGAATCTGAAGATAACACCTTACGCGGAGTTGCTTCATCCTCCTCGCTGGTCCCCGGAGATTCCTCCCTGCTGAAGTCAGTCCCGGCTGCTCCTGCCCGTTCTTTGGTAGTACCTTGAAACACGCCATTGGCTAGTTCTCAATGCTAATAAAGATGATTGTAGGGGCTGTTTTAGTTTTGTCAAATCACCTGTTGCAGTGGCCAGCTTATTCATTAATACTTCTGAATCAATTCCATTTAAAACCTCCAATCCTGTTCCTATCATTTCGGTCAAATCTCTTCATGTTCTTTCTTTAAGGTGTGCTTGCTTTTTCAGTCATGTTGTTCTACCTTCAAAAGATGTCTTTAGGAAAGTGGAGCAGGCTAGCTGGATTTTTGAGATGTTGATTTGCATTAGTAATTCAACACGCTTGAGGGATTATTTTGGATTAAACAATAGTAGTTGTTGTTGGCCTGTATTTTTTACTACATATGGGCTTACTTTATAAATTTTAGGCTCAAGTTTGATTTGGGGTTGGACTGTACTGTTATGGGTTGTAGGGGGCTCCACTGTTGAAAAACCTACAGCATCTCTTTTGAAGTTTAATACCAGGCTCTCCTTCATCTTGAGCCTTTGATCAAAGCCTGGCTTATCAGTATAAAAACAGCTAACAAAAATGGTCTGTGTTAGCATAAGTTTATACCATAATCTAACTTTCCTGGGCAATTTGCATAAATACCACCCTCTTTGGAAAATTGTTTCAGCAAAATTCCAGTTACTTTTTTATAGGCCGTCCCATCATTGGACACCCTATTTTAATTTTGTGTCTCATGGTCCCTTGGAGTGTCCGTTTTCCTTCTAATTTTCAGCATTTCAATAATGTATACAATTGATCATGGTGCAAAACTACAACTGCCAGCTTTCCATTAATGTTCCTGTCTTCTGTTGTTAGAGCTTTGGATCAAAGCTCCTCACCACCTATTATTATAGAGACACTTTTTAATTTTTGAATCACACTCATGACTACAAACAGAACAAATCTAGTAACTAAATTTCTGCAAGCTAAATTACTAAGCTTTCTCAACCGCAATGTACTCATTTTGGTCAAGTAAGCTTTAGTTTCAGTTCATTGTCAGCCGGTGTCACTTTCCAGGGGGCCTCAGGAGCTTTCTTCACTCGAGCATGGTGGATCCAAGCACTTTGTTCCTTGATCTTAATTGCAGTAAATGTATTGAGAAGCACCTGGAATGGTCCTTCCCACTGTGGTTCCAAAGTTTTTCTGTAAAAGACTGAACATACACATCATCTCCCCAGGCTGTATGTCATGCACTGGTGCATCAAGCCCCATGACCCGAGTTCCAGCCACATGCTTTTCAATTGCCCTCAGTTGTTTACTCAGGGCCACCATACAGGCAGTCAGTGTTTCCTCCCCAGCTTGAGTAGACATCCCTTTTGGCACTCCACACAGCCTCCCATGGAGCATTCCAAAGGGGCTCAGCTTTTCCTTAGTCCTGGGTTTGGTCCAAATCTGCAGTAATGCTGGTGGGAGAGATTGGGGCCAGGCTAAGTTAGCTTTTTGCCCCAGCCTCACAATTTGCTGCTTAATCAAAGGGTTCATTTTCTCTACTTGACCACTTGACTGAGGGTGGTATGGAGTGTGGAGTTCCCAATCTATTCCTAAGTGGTGACTGATTTGTTGCACTAATTTTGAAATGAAGTGTGGCCCTCTGTCTGAGGATGCCGTGGCTGGAACTCCAAAGCAAGGTATTATTTATTTTAACAATACTCGGGTTACCACACCCAGGCTTTGACAGTCCTGGTGGGAAAGGCTTCTGGCCACCCTGAAAAGGAATCTGATAGTACCAATAAATACCTATAAATACCCCCCTTTTTCTTGGCAATTCTATGAAATCAATTTGCCATTTCTGTCCAGGTCCATGGCCTTTTCCAATCTGGCCAAGTTTTGGTTTAGGAATATGTCGCCCTGATCTCTGCATGTTTTTCTTAGCCTTCTGACATTTTGCATTTTTTGTAGCAGAATTCTCACACACTTTCATGTAACCAATGATTGCTTTGCATTCCTTTCTAGAGGAAGCAAGAATTGATAGATTCTTGATTTGACCTGTGTGGTTGCAGAGGTGGCAACTTCACCCTCCAATACCTGGTCACCTTTGAAATGGTGTATGTATCGAGGTCATACAATAAACTTCCTCCTTTCCTCCTTTCTTTGCGAAGAGAGTTGCAGTGAGTGTGTGTGTTCTTTCGTGTCATTGTGCTACATCTGGTGGCCACTGACTGAAGGGCAGCTGTGGGTGAGGTCTGGCAGGTTTATCCCCCCTTCCTTATCCGTGCAGTGACTGAGAGCCATTGGCAAGTTTGCCTGCAGTTCTTGTGATAATGGAAACCTCCATGCTCTTTGCAAAAGAATCTCTAGTCCTGAATTTCTGGGCATGGTGGGCTAGAGGGAATGGGTTCTTTCCAGAGCATGATGAGTGTTCTTCAGGGAGGCATGGTCTTTAGTTGGAGACCTCATCCTGGAGACTCTCTTTGCTGAGTATAGTGTAGATGTGGAGAGGTTGTTGGTACACTGGAAGTCAGTGGACTTGGCTTTGCAGATGAATCCCTGTGGCTCCTCTCAGGTCTCTGTGGTTTTGCAGAGTTCCCAGGGAGAGCTTTCTGTCTTGGAGGCAGACAGGATGGGGAGGGAGATTTTGATTTTCTATGTGAGGCAGACTTCTCTCCTTCCCCCTGTGACGCTGCACTGGAGGATGTTCCTGTCTTGGATTGCGACTTTTGTCCTCCTGAGGTGGATCATGCTTTTAGCCAGAGAAAGGGCAGAGCCCCGCGGGCTTCTGAGGGTCCAGAGGGATCAGCTCCGCTGGGTCCATCCTCCCGTGCGCAGCAGCAACAGTGTGGGAGGGAACCGCCCTCCCTCTGTGCCTTCCCAGCGCTGGGGAACTGCAGGGAGGCCCTGGCTCAGCCTTCTGCCCTTAATGGGTCTGAGTCGGTGACCACACTGTGCCCACCCTATGGTAATTCCACTACATATCCCCTGGCTGCACCGGGAGCGGAATCAGGCCCTTTGCCACTGATTTCACAGTTGGAGGGGGTGGCAGTGTGGGCCTCTGCTTCTGCGCAGCCTGTTGGGCATGCACAGGCAGTGGAAGCTGCTGGAGGAGGGGAATTGATCAATTTTTTGTCAAACCCCGTCAGGGTGGGTGATCAGCCTGCCCCGCTCTGCTTGGAGTGGGCGGTGCCTGTGGTCAGGTAACCCGTGAAGGACAGAACCCTTCTGGGGGCAGTCCAGGACCCCCTTTTTCTTGCACTGTCCCTGCTGGGTGCAGCGGGTGGTGGCGCATGCATGGCTGAGGTGCAGAGCGGTGATGTCACTCTGACAGCAGTGTCTCTCTCTGCATCCCATTCCTCCCCTGTGCCCAGGGGAAGTGGACCCGGGACAGCCCCACTCCACTCTGCACTGGGCACAGGCTGTGCTGGGACTGGTGTGGCCTCGGCAAAGCCTGATCCGGGTCTGCAGTCCCAGCCTCACACGGATGCCGGGACCATGGCAGCTGTGGGTGCTGTGGTGTTCACCTTTAGTGCGGATGGGGACGTGGACAGCAGGAGACTGATGGCCCCCTGTAGTTAGACAAGGGAGTCCGGTCGGAAGACACCGCGATGTACGGGAAGACAGGGCCCCACCCCTCCAGTGCATTTAACCAATACGAAATTAATAATGATGTAAGCAGACCGTAGTTTTATAAGACCATGCAAGAAAGTAATGAACGTCATTTCACCATCCACCATATTGGTGTCTGTGAGTGATTTGCCCGAACGACCATGTAAGTGGGTCGTCGTGTCTTTCTTGAACCAGGTCGCCAGCCTCGGCAGAAAGGGCAACAAGTGGTGGGGCGTAAACCCGGGAACGTCGCCCCCCGACGTTGACACGGGCAAGGTGCGAACCGGGAAATTTCGGGAGTCGCGGGCTGGAGGCGAGAGAAAGTACGGCGGGTCAAGCAGCGGGAGCTGACATTCGTCGGGGGGGGGATGACTCTTGCGGCGGACTCAGCGAGTGAGATATGGAATCGCTTCACAAGTGAAGGTCGTATCTCAGATTCATAAAGCAATGGGGTATTGATTGCAAATTAAAGATTTTAGCTGCCATTCGCTGTTACGAGATTGATTGCAAAACGGACCGGGGTCATTGACCAAGGCTGTGATGATTCTCCACCAGAACTAATGGATACAGTGTACTAAAGCTCTGGCCGATGGAAACGATGTCCTCCGGTCAGTAAAAAGCCTTAATCAATGGGTGAAAAGATCACGGGCAGGCTCTGCAACAGGTGGTCTACTGGCCAAATAACAAGAAACACCTGGAAGCGGCTCAAACTGCTTGTGGTCACTCCCGATAGATGGGAGTCGTGAGCGGCTCACGCAGACCGCATCTTCTGACGGTCTATAGTTCTGTGGCTGAGTCCTAGGAAAGGATGAATATAACCTCCCCTTGCGCCTCGTCGAAGCCTCCCAGTATCCCCTGTCTCGTAATCTCACTCGCATCAGCGCAGTAAGCTGGCAGTCACATATATCAGAGTTATTTATTTCTGTTAATGACTGTGAGAAACTTTAGTCTAGGCAAATTGGGCTGTGAAAAAACTTGGGTAGACGTACAACATCGTCGTAGACTGTTCCTACACCGCTA
The DNA here is from genome assembly GCA_018697195.1 of Certhia americana. Lineage (NCBI taxonomy): Eukaryota > Metazoa > Chordata > Aves > Passeriformes > Certhiidae > Certhia > Certhia americana. The sequence continues at coordinate 2,784 of JAGMWU010000262.1, read as the reverse complement.
ATAACCCTGCCAAAATTATTCGGCTTGGAGGCTCAAAGGTGCGGGGGGTGGGCGAAAATATGGCGGGCTTGCTAAGAATAAGTAAAGTCTGTTAAAGTAGCGTGAATTGCAGGCGGAGGAGGCGTGAATGCAGATAGAAGAAGCAAGGAAGTAGTCATCTTCTCGT
>JAGMWU010000261.1:22432-33082 GCA_018697195.1 Certhia americana | reverse complement strand
GGAACAGGAGCTGTGCAGGGATTGGGGTGCAGGGAACAGGAGCTGTGCAGGGATTGGGGTGCAGAGGGACAGGAGCTGTGCTGGGATTGGGGTGCAGGAGCTGTGCAGGGATTGGGGTGCAGAGGAACAGGAGGCTGTGCTGGCTCTGCCCTGTGCCAGGGGGACACTGATCCCACGCTGTCCCTTGTCCCTGGCAGGTTCTGGTTCCGTCTCTACTGGTTCCCCCTCAAGGTGCTCTACGCCACCTGCCACTCCAGCCTCCAGGTTGTCCCCAACATCCCCTTCTACTTCTTCTTCAACGCCCTGCTCCTCGTGCTCACCCTGATGAACATCTACTGGTTCCTGGTGGGTGACCCCGGGCCCGTGGCCACCCCGCAGGGAGCCCAAACTGGGGTTGGGGACAGCAGGACAATGTCCCCTCTCCTTGGGGTCCCCTCTGTCCTGGCTGCTCCTGCTGGGATTGCAGGGATGGAGGAGGTTTTGGGGGGTTCAGGGGGGGAGGGAATTCCCGTTGGAATTCAGACTGTCTGACACCGCGGGGGTCTGCAGGGAGGCAGCAGCTGGAATTTGGGAGAGGTGTGAACGTTCCGGGAATGTTCCCGGCTGCATCCCGCAGGCTTTGGGGAGGGGTGGAAAGGAGGATCCCGTGGGATGGGGGAGGGCAGGGGAGCTGCTGATCCATCATCCCCAGGGATGGAATCAGGGAAGGGATGGAAAGGAGGGATCCCATGGGATGGGAGAGCTGCTGATCCATCATCCCCAGGGATGGAATCAGGGAAGGGATGGAAAGGAGGGATCCCATGGGATGGGAGAGCTGCTGATCCATCATCCCTGGGATGGAATCAGGGCAGGGCAGTTCCAGGAATTCTCCAAGTCCCAAACACCATCCCAGGGGGAGCTGCCTTGCCCGAAATGGGATGGGGACAGCAGGGAAATGTCCCCCCCCTCCAGCCTCAGGCCGTGTCTGAGGCTCTGTGTCCCCCTGTCCCCATGTCCCCCCAGCCTCGGGCTGTGTCTGAGGCTCTGTGTCCCCCTGTCCCCGTGTCCCCATGTCCCCCCCAGCCTCGGGCCGTGTCTGAGGCTCTGTGTCCCCGTGTCCCCCCCCAGTACATCGTGCTGTTCGTGGCCAAGGTGCTGCTGGGGCAGATGCAGGAGGTGAACGATGTCCGTGAGTACGACGTGGAGGAGAGCAGGAGACCCGGGAAGGAGGCTGGGATCCAACTGCCCCAGGCTCTGAAGGAAGGGTACGTGGAATTCCAGACTCATTGGGCTCAGAAAACCCTAAAGTACATCCAGCACATCCCTGAGACACTTCCCACACGATCCCAGGGTCTGCATTTGGGCACTTCCAGGGATCCAGGGGCAGCCACAGCTGCTCTGGGAATTCCAGCCCACCCCTCCCAGTCAGGAATTCCAGCCAGGTTCCAGTTTGAAGCCATTCCCTGTGTCCTGCAATCCCAATCCTTGTCCCAAACCCCTCTGCAGCTGCCCTGGAGCCCCTCAGGGACAGGAAGGGGCTCTGAGCTCTCCCTGGAGCTTTTCCCCGTGGGAGCAGCTGGTGCTGGATCTGTCCAACTGCCCCAATCTGGGGACAGCAGTTCCCTCAGCAGGGAAACAGGGGAGGGGACTTTGGTGTCACCAGGGGGGTGACCACGGGCTCTTCTCCTCCCCAGGCTGCACCTCAGGAATGGCCTCATCAAGGACAAGAGGTTGTGAGGCTGGCACTGCCCAGGACCTGCTCTGGGCCCCTGCACAGGACAGGCCCCAGGAGAACTTCACCCCTGTCCCCTGCCAGCCCTGCCCGGAGCCGGGGGGGACACCCCACTGCCGGGACGGGGCCCCTCTGGGCTGGGCTGTGTCACCTGTGTCACCTGTGCCACCTGTGCCACCTGTGCCACCTGTGTCTGGGGGGCTCCCTGTGGCCCAGTGTGGCCAGCAGGAGGTGGCTTTGCTGGCCCGGGTAGGATTTGGGGCTGGCTTTGTGTCCCCTGGTGTTGCTCCACGTTCTGAGCCCCGCTGTGATTCCCCCTGGACCCCTCCCTGTGCCCCTTCCCCAGCTCCAAACCGGGCAGGGCAAGGTCCTGTCCTGCCCTGGGAAGGGGGCCCGAGGCCAGCTGTGCTCCAGCTGTGCTCCAGCTGTGCTCCAGCTGCCACCCAGGCACTGGAGAGGTGACCCTTGCAGGAGTCACTGTCACCTGCAGCTCCCACGGGCAGCTCTGCCTGGAAATCCACCCCAGGAGCTTCATCCCAGCCCTCTGGAGGAGGCCCAGGAGATGGAATTTGCTCGGAAAAGCCCCGTGGAGATCTCGGGGTGGCTAAAAAAGGGTCCTGCAGGTCCCTGCCAGGGGGGCTGCCCCCGGGACTGTCCCCTTGCTGAAGGAAGAACAGAGAATTCCTGCTCCCAGCTTGGATTTCTGGGAAGAACAGAGAATTCCTGCTCCTCTGGGTTGGATTTCCAGGAAGAACAGAGAATTCCTGCTCCCAGCTTGGATTTCCAGGCAGCTCCAGCCCTGCAGCTTCCCAGATCCTGTCCTGGGCAGCTCTGTGGGTTTGTGCCCCTCAGACCCCGCTGTCCCCTCGCTGTCCCCTCGCTGTCCCCTCGCTGTCCCCTCGTTGTCCCCTCGTTGTCACCTCGCTGTCCCCTCCCAGCCCAGCTCCCACAGTCCCTCCCTGAGCAGCTGGAGCAGGGAGGGGGATCCAGGGCGTTCAGGTGTGGGAATTTCTGGGATTTTTTTCCATGTTTTGTCTGTCCCGTTGATTCCCCTCCAGACTTGTTGTGTCTGAGCCAGGGAAGGCCCCTGGATGGGGTTGGGGGAAATGTCCCCAAGCTGTGGCAGGACCTCGTCCCTCTCTGTGACTTTTGGGGGGTCAGAGGAGCATCCCAGTGCTGGAATTCCTTGGTTTCCAGTGGGATTTGCAGGGCAGGAAAGGACCTGACCCCCCAGGATGGGCTGGAGCAGAGCTGGGGTGACCTTGGGGTGATAAAACCGAAATTCCCAGTGCTGGCTCTGCCTGGGTTTGGGGGGGGTGACACCCACGTGGTGGTGGCAGCTCTGCTGTGATGGCCTGGAAGGAACTGGGGGTGCCCTGGCTGGGGCAGGGACCCGGAGCTGGGTGGGCACTGGTGGCTTTTGGGGTCGGTGGCTTTTAGGGTCGGTGGTTTTTGGGGCCGGTGGTTTTTGGGGCTGTGGGAAGCAGGACTTGGATGGTTTGATGTGCTGGAGGTTGATGGCTTTAAGAGAGAAGCGTTGGACACCGTGACTGAGTTAAAAAAAGGGAATTTTTTGGGAGGAAGAGCCGGCTCCGGGTCTGCCCCCAATCCCGGGCAGAACTTTTGGGATTTTCCATCCTCATCCCTGACCCCACGAACTGCGCTGGAGCCCGAGCGGGCGCTGTGGAGAGACGGCGGAGCTGCTGAAAGGGTTAAAGGGTGGCGGGGAGCCTGGAAGGATCGCACCCTCCGCCCAATCCCGGGAATGCCGCGATGCCATCCGAGCCCATCAAAGGGAATCCTCGCCCCCCGGGCCCCCAGCCCCGGCCGCTCTTTGTCTGGGCCAGCAGAGCAGCGATGTGGCTTCTCCGCAGCCTCGCCTGGGCTCTGCTGAGCCCCATCGTGGCCACCGAGCTGAGCCCGCAGGAAAATTCCTTGTTAAAATCCCTGGGGCTCAGCGCCAAACCCAACCCCAAAAACGCCGTCCCGGTGCCGCCCGTGCTCTGGAGGATTTTCCAGAAGAGGAAGGCGCTGCCCTGGGCGGATCGAGAGCTGGATTCCTGCAGGGTGGAGGAGCTCAATGTCCCCGGGAACATCGTCCGTGTCTTCGCTGACCAAGGTACAGCCAGGCCGCGTTTGGGGCTTTTGCCGGGATCGAGCCTTGGCCCCGCTCCTTCCTTCCCTGAGGCCGGAGCTGGATTCCAGGAGAAATCCCTGGAGAAATCCCTGCGAGGCCCCTCGGGATGCTGGAGGTGATGATTTCTGGGTTTGGAGCGCTGAGGGGGTACAGCTGTGCCGGGCTCTGTCCTGGAGCCCCCTAAACCCCTCCCGAGGTGCTGACTGGGACCAGTCCTGAGCCCAGGCTTTGGGGTCTGCGATGGTGGAGGAGAATGGGAATGTGGGTGCAGGAATTGGGATCAGCAGCAGCTCGGGCAGGGGTGGGATGGATGCTCGGCCCTCGGGCTGTGTCCCCCACTCTCCTCATTGTCCCAATGCCTCTGGCCGCCCCCAGGCACATCTGGCCGCCCCCAGGCACATCTGGACCGCCCCCAGGCACATCTGGCTGACCCCAGGAACATCTGGACCGCCCCCCACGGAAATCTGGCCGCTCTCCAGCGTCTCAGTTCCCGTTGTAATTGGCGTCCTGAGGTTCAAGACCACGAGCTATTTCTCTCGCGCTCCCAGTTTTCCTCGGATCACCCAAATCGTATGCTCCTCGCCCTCTGTTCCCCGTCCATTCCACCAGCAGCCCGAATCACAGCTGGGGCATAGGCGAGGGGGGGGAAAACAACACCCAGGATGTGGAGCAGAATCCGGGGCCCGGACGGTGCTCCGGAGCTTCTGCAGACCGGAAGGGAAGGAGAGCATGGTATCGGCGGCTGGGGTGGGCCATCCCGTGGGGCTGGGGGGACTCCTGCAGCCTTGGCACATCCACCAGCTCTGCAGCCTGGCTGATCCTGCTAGCCCCGGGTTCCCCATTCAGGAGATGATCCTGCTCAGCCCCAGGGTCCCCCATCCCTGGAGCCGATCCTGCTCAGCCAGGGTTCCCATTCCATCCTGGAGCCGTCCTGCTAAGCCCCCAGGGTTCCCACATCCCTGGCGCCGATCATGCTCATGCCCAGGGTTCCAAATTCCATCCCAGGATGATCCGGCGATCCACAGGGTTCCCCCTTCCATACTGGAGCTGATCGGCCAGCCCCAGGCGTTCCCCATTCCAGGAATGATTCCTGCTAAGCCCCAGCGTTCAGCCCACCAATACCCTCTTTCCTTCTTTGTCAGGCCGTTTCCTCTCCAGCGGAGGCAGACCCAGGGGTGGCTTGTGTATGCGGAAGATCCTGCCTCTTCAAACTCTCCGTGCTGGAGGAGGGGCGAGCGCTTGACCATTGGCACCAGCTGGAGCTGCAGTTCCACCAAAACTCCTACACTCCCCAGCCCAGGGCAGGTTTTGGAGATCAGGCTCTAACCGGTGTCCCCGGGGGCTGCCCTCGGAGGCCGCGGTGGAGCGATCGTTTGTCCAGCTGCACAAAATCCATGCTCTTCAACCGGAGCGCGGCGATGAAGGACCGGGAGATTCCCCCGGGCAGGAATTTGGCCTGGTGCTGGGAGTCGGTTGAGCGGCGGGCCGGGACCCTGCGGAGGCTCCTGCCTCCACAGCACCGACGCCTTCGCGGCCACCTCGCTGTGGTGGTGACGCTGGGCCAGCAGTGGCCAGAGCTGCCCGCAGGAGGAGGAGGAGCGCACAGATCACTCCCGGTGACCCCAGCCCCCTGTGCAAGCCCCGGCGGCTCTACATCAGCTTCAGCGAGTGGGCAGGAGAAAACTGGATCATCGCCCCCAGGGCTACTGGACAAGTACTGCCGCGGGGACTGTCCCTTCCCGCTGGCAGGCAGAGCTCAACAGCACACAACCACGCCGTGTGCAGACCATGGTGCATCAACTGACCCACAGGGCACCCCCCGCCTGCTGCGATCCCCGTCAGGCTTCCCCCATCGTCCATCCTTACACTACGACAACAGCGACAAGTGTGCTGCCGACACTACTAGGAACATGGTGCGTGGAGAGTGTGCTGTAGGTAGTGGGCTGGTGGAGGATGGATGGGAGAGGATGAGGATGGATGATGGATGGCTGAGGGATGGATGATGATGATGGATGATGGATGGATGATGGAATGGAGATGATGATGGATGGATGGATGGATTGGATGGATGGAGGATTGGATGGAGGATGGAGGGGATGGATGGATGGATGGCTGATGGATGGATGGATGATGGATGGATGATGGATGGATGAGGATGGAGGATGGATGGATGAGGATGGATGGAAGGATGGGATGGATGGAGGGGGATGGATGGTGGATGGATGATGATGGATGGATGATGGATGATGGATGGATGGAGATGGCTGGATGAGATGGATGGGATGGATGATGGAGGATGATGGATGGATGATAGGTGATGGATGGATGGATGGTGGATGGGAGGATGATGGATGGGAGATGGAGGAGATGGATGGATGATGGATGGATGGATGATGTGAAATTTTGGGGATTGTGGGATGGAGGAGATGCGATGGATGGATGGATGAGGATGGATGGAATGGATGGATGGATGAGGGTATGATGATGGAGGATGGATGGAAGGATTCCATGGATGGATGATGATGGAGGATCCATGGATGGAATTACACCGTCTGTGTGATGTCACCGGGTTCAGGTTGTCTGGAGCCCATCTGCACTGGGGTCAGGCTGCACTAAGGGCGTTGCTGGAGTTGGTTTAGGTAGGAGTTGGGATGGGGGTTATGGGATTATGACCGAGCCGGGTGCTGGTTCCCTTCTCCACAGGGGATGGTGGCACCGGGCTGTGAATCCCAGATTTCCCCCCTTGCTCCAGGGCTGCAGCTTTTTGGGTTTTTGGCTGAACTCTGCAGATTTCTCAGGGCATAAATGACTTTTCTGGGAGAAACGGGGCCGGGGGTTCCCTGGGGTGAGATCCAGCTGCAGGGACAGGGATGGGGTGAGCAAATCCCTTCCCAGGGGAGGCAGAGCCAGGCAGGAGCATTCTCTTGTGCTGTGGGAGCAGTTTTTAGGGTGTGATGGGGTGGGTTGGGGACAGGGCTTGTGTTGGGTGGCCAAATGCAGTGGAGATTTTACCTAAAAAATTGGAGATTTTACCTAAAAAGTCCCCTGGGAGCCGCATGCCAAGGGCAGGATCCTGCAGGGAATGTGGCTGAGGGAATCCAGGGCTCAGCAGCATCTCCTCCCCTCCCTTCCTGCTGCCAGTCAGTGTTAATTTACCTCATTTGCAAATCGATGAGCCCAGGGTGGCCCTGGTGTCCCCTGAGTGTCCCCAGAGCGTCCCCGAGCCTCAGGCAAGGGCAGAGCACAGAGCTCTGCACATCTCTGCTTTTTTTTGGGGTTGTTTTTGGGGTTGTTTCGTTGGGTTTTTGTGTCCCTGAGCTCTCTGAGGGGCAGGGAGGGGCAGCAGGGACCCAAATTTGGGTCATTTCCCCTCCCCTGAGCTGACATCACCAGAGCGAGGCTCCTCTGCCACTCCTGGCAATTTGGGGGAGCTCAGAAGGAACCCGAGTCACACTTGAATTTATTTTCTCTCTGGTTTTGAGCTGTGAAGCCGCAGGGCAGTTTTGGTTTTGTCGCTGTTGTGTCTTTGAGGGCTGAGGAAGTTTTCTCACCTCCTCCCCTCGGGGAGGGTTTAACCACTGGGGGGTCCCTTCTGATGTTTTGGTTTTTTAACACCCAAACTGGAGCAGCTTTAGCTGGGTTGACATTCCCAAATCCAGGAGTTTCCCAGCCAGCCCTGCTCTGCTCCATTCTAGGTTTTTAAGGGCTTTACTCCAGCCAGCAGGAGCCATTTCAATCGGGATTTTCCAAAGGATTCCTGGGTTTGTGGCCACCCAGTGACAGCGGGGACAGACCTGGGTGAGCCCTGCAGGGAGTTTGTGCCCAGGGTGGTGCCAAGGCCAGGCCTAACCCCCCCAGACCCAGCTTTGAGCCATTCCCTGTTTCCTGCAGGATTTGGGAAGCTTCTCCCCAATCCTGGGGCTGGAAGAGGGGGGGGGGCACTTCCCAGTTCTCCCAGTTCTCCCAGTTGAGTCGCTCACGCCCTCTGCTATGCACACCCCCCCTCCCACTTTTGTACTAGTCTTGTGTTTAAAAAAAATAATAAACTTGAAGTTTATACAATCAGACTAAAGCTTTAATGAACGTTGCATGGTTTCCTCATTGAAACTTAGGGGCCACCTTGAATGCAAGAGCTGTTTATTCATATTTTGGTTTCTTTTTTTTTTTTTTTTTTTTATTGATGACAAACAGGTTTTAAAACAAAATTGAGACAAAAAAAAATTAATTCATAAAAAAAAAAAAAAGAAAAAACAAAACAGAAAAAGAAAAGAGTTTTAACACCGTGCTAGCACTGATGTCTGGATTTGTAAAACTCAAAATGAGTTTGAACTGCTACAAAGGAAAAAAGCAGCACGAAGCAGAGGCAAGCATTCCCAGCAGTGAAATAAAGGGTGAGGGGAGAGGAGGGGGTTACATCACTCATGGAGAGCTTTGCACAGAGGGGTTCAGCTTAAACCTACCCGAAAATCTACACCACTACTGCAGCCTACGAAGGAAAAAAAAAATTAAAAAAAGCCCTTCGGCAATGTTAATAAATAAAACAAGTCCATCTCACGAGGAAGGAAGGTGGCCTGTGTCTCCATTCTTTCACTGTTTTAGAAGTCTAAACTCTGGAGGCTTTGGATGAGAAAAGAATGGGTTTGGTGAGTTTTTTGTGGGTTTTTTTGTTTTTTTTTTTGCAGTTTCTGCAGCTCCCCCCCGGGTTTGGGGGAGCACATCCCTCCTGGCTGGGGGTGGTTCCACACCAGGGCTGCTCTGGGGGCAGATCCAGCAAATCCAGGGCAGGGATCTCCAGGAAGGACAGGGATCAAAGGGTTTCCCTCCTCCCCAGCTACAAAAATGGGCTTTGAGCTGTTTGAAGTACATTCAGATGAGAGGTATTTTGAGTTTTCCCCCCCCCAAAAAAAAGGATTAGAAACACTTGGAGCCCTTTGAGTGTAAAGCTGAACTCCAGCCTGAGCCACAGCCAGGTTCTGGATCCATCTCTGCTGCCCAGTTGGGAGGCAGAGGATATCCTAATGCTAAAAAACCAAAACTACGGGGCTGGAGGAATCAATTCCCTCTCTGCTGCTCCCCAAAAGGGTTTGGACACAAATGAAAAGCTCCCAAGTGTTCCCCTGTGGCTGTTTCACACATGGCTTCTCCTCCTGGGCTGCCCTCAGCCCTGAGCCCCAGCTGGGCTGCAAACTTTGCATTTCACAAAGCAAAAAGTCTTTTCCAACATTTTTTTTTTTTTTTTCCCCCTCCCCTGAAAACTTTGCTTCAACACCTCACTCTGTCCCTTGTCCTGCCTTCCTCACCCAAGAAGCCACCCCCAAAAGCCTGACCCATTGTCCCAAATTAAACCCAGCTCTGTCTCTCAGAGGCCACCACCTTCCACCACCTGCCTGCTTTGTCCCTTTGTCCATCCTGCTCCTGCAGTGGCCTTGGAGTCTTTCCTTCCCCACCAAAATAATCCCCAATTTCCACTACTCCTGCCCCAAATCCGTGGGGCACAAAGCAGGCCTGGCTGCTGATTTAAACCTTTTCCCTGCAGGGCCGAAGGGCACAGGAACCCGTCCCCTTTCAAGCAGAAAGTTCATCTGACAGAAAGGCTGTTTGTTTTTCACAGAGTAGAGTCCAGACAGTTGCCAATTAAAGCAGACAGAAAACACTGAAACCTCCTGCTGGAGCACGCAGGCTCCTCTCACTCCAAACTGCTATCCCAGGTAGGAAGAAGAGGCTGATTGCAACTTGAAATCACACTGAAAGTTCTCAAGGATGGTGCTCTAATTTTTTGTTTGAAACATTTTTTTTTTTTTTTTTTTTTTTTTTAAACTTTTTTTTTTTTTTTTTTTTTTTTTTTGTAATATAAGCTTCTCAGAACAAGGATCTAAATCTCCCAGGTCCACCACTAAGAATTCAGAGACAAAACTTCTTAAAAAATTCAGTGCTCTTTTTTTGAAAGAATCTCTTTTAAAACCACCTCGTTCAGAATGTGGGCGACACGATGACAACAAATTTCAGAGCCAGTGTTGGACAACAAAACCTGCACCTCAGAGTTGAGCAGCAGCTGGATTTCTGCTTGGCTGGCTGTCACCCAGGCAGGGACTTTGCTCTCTCTCTCTTTTTTTTTTCCCCCCTCCCTTCTCTCTCAGATACTCTGCTTCAAAAAAAAAAAAAAACCCACAACCAGTTCCTGCTAAAAGATTTTTTTTTTTTTTTTAGTACCCCTAGCAAAAACAAAGGAGCCCAACTCTGAGATGAGGGTTTTCCTCTCCCCCATCTGCTCTGAAAACTCAATGCCCTGCTCGCAAAGAGAAGTATGGAATGAAGTGAAACCTGCTTTTTTTTAAGGCCCTTCTCCGGAGCTGGGGGTGACTGTGGGAGCAGGGACTCAGCTGAGCACTCCTTTGGGGTCAGTTCCCTCCCAGTGAGGGATCCAGTCCTCCAGGGCTCTCTCTCCTCTCGGCAGTCTCCTTGTCTCACTGAGCTCTAGCAGTGGCTCTCTCGCGCGCTCCTTTCTCTCTCTCTCTCTCTCTTTTTCTCTCCTCTCCTCTCCGTTGGTTGGTTTCTTTCTCCTGTTGCTTCTCACACAGTGGTGCTTCAGTTTTAGCAGTGGAAAACAGGTATCCATTTTATTTTATTTTTTTTATTACCCAGAATAAAATGCTGATGAACTAAGCTCCACGCAAGCTTAGCTCTTCTTCCTCAACCTGGAGGGGAAAAGAGGGAGAGATTCGTTAGGGGGGGATGGCTGCTGAGCTGGGCAGGGTTTAAACTGGGAGGGGACAGGTTAAACTGGGAGGGGACAGGTTAAACT